>CAXDID010000563.1:0-14748 GCA_963988835.1 Hexamita inflata | reverse complement strand
GTAATCTGTTTATAACAAGTCGCTTATTCTCAATTATTATCTTTCTCCGAATCGCATAACAAAATTGGTGCTATCACTATAAATCTCCCAATAATTACCTGATGCAAAAGTTGTTATGATTTCCAGAGTATCTCTGGATGTGCACCAACAATTGAGATCGAGTTCCAAAGCATCCGCTTCAACCTTCAGAATTTGAGTTTTCAAATTTTTCAGAAATACAGTTTGCATTTTAATGGCAAACTGTTCATTGCCCACATATAATTTTATCTTGTTAACTTCATATTTCATCAGCGACTCTGCAGCTACCTAATTTTACCCGTAACTATTAAATGTTAAGAAATCATACATGTAAATTGCTCAGAATTAAACTTTCGATGTCTAATTGAGTATTTTAATCATCAAATCGCGTGGTCCGTTTTTCAGTGATATACTGTTCATAAGAAGTTATGTGAATTCAATAACTCGTCATCCATCTGTGGTGTGGTGCTCTCGCTCTATTTCCGCCATGGTGACACCCACAGTGTTTTAAAACGATATTCTAAAGTATTAAAATGTGTGCTTTAGCTCATCTTTGAACCCCCTAGATATAAAGAGATATTGGAATGAAAATTAATATTTATATTAATAATGGTCAGGTTATATGTAACAAATTATAATTTTCTAAATAACAACATACTACATTTTTGACAATAAACAATCAATATTTCATCTTTAAGTGAGTTTACTATATAACAAATTTAATAACAGATACAGAATATAAACATTGGTTACAATATTATATTTTTTATTGATAATATGAGTATACACACAAGTAATATATTTAATACACAAAATATATTGAATTAAATAGCGTAATGATTTATTAACGTAAAATATAATTTTTATATAATTGAAAAATGTAGTATTTGTTTACGTAACCTCTGCATGTCCATACGCACGCAAAACACATTTATGCGTGTCCATATAACAACCCTACAACTAACCCCCAAAATATTTGATTAATTAGAGTGTATTAAAAAGGTTAGCATTCATTAAATTAATGAATATACTTGTATAACGTAAACGTGTTTCACTTTTAGGCGAACGGATCTAGAGTTTGTTCGCGAACGCGTTCATTTTGAAAAATATTTTGATGAGGCTTTGACCAATGTTGCAAAAATGATATCACCTCTTGTAAAAGTGGTACGGTTTGATGCACGTCAAATGATAATTATATAAAATACTATATGATAATTAAATGTTACTACTCCATGGTATTCTTCACCTACTATAAATTTAAATGATAATTATAAATGAATATATAACATTTTCGTTCTATTGAGTACTGTACAGTAATCTAAGTTAGTGAATGTCCTGTCGAACGAACATTTTCAGAAATGGGCAATTTAATTGGATAAAGAAGATATAAATTAAGCCCTAATATGCTAGATGCAACATTTATGATTAAAGATCGAGCTTATGAGGAATATGAATAACTAATAAAATTATAAGAACAATTTGATCAAGCTGATAAATATAATGAATAAATTTTCAAAGTGAGTGGTTGATATATAAATAATTTTTTGATATTTTAACATTTAATATAATAAAGGAACCACTTCAACCAAATGAAAGTATAAGGCAATGTGTAAATACAGGCTCACAGTAAATACCAGCTAAAACCTTCATTTGAAATCATATATTCCCAACATGGGGGTTATAAGGGAGTATATAAACTCCAATGTTATTCAATTAATATTTTATTATTAATGTTATTTATTATGCTAAAAGCATCATGTTTATAATTTAATCAGAAGCTCAAAAAACTCTATGTCATCTTATTTCATTTAAATATAATTATTGAATAATTTATCTGGTTTAATTTATGCTATCGTGTAGCTTTTGTGGATCATGTAGCTTTTGTTATGTTACATAGAATAATTGTATTAAAGTTTTAAATATTAATTATAATACACATTTGATAAATATAATAATGCTTTTAGAGCTTCTTAAGTCTTATTCAGCATTGTGAACCGATGTAGTCAGCATAATAAATCATTAATTTTAATTTTTAAATTTACAAAAGATTTCATTTCTAAATCATATTAGTCCCACTTCATTTGATGGAAGTCAAAAGCAACATGCAAATACATGTTCATAGTTAATCACTGCTTAAACCTTCATTAAAAACAAGTATTTCCCAACATGGGGGTAATATAGTGTTATATTAAATTATAAAAATATGTAATTCATATTATATTTATTATGTTAGAAGGATTATGTAAATAATGAAATTATACACTCGATAAAAGCTCTATACATGTTATTATTATCTAAATGTCATAATAATGCACCACCGCTATTTATATTGTCATATACGCTTCCTACAATTGATTAATGCTTCAATTATAGTAGGTTAAAAAATCTTGCGACGCTTCGCGTCGAAATAAATAATAGTAAAACATATTAACACCCCAAAACGTCTTATCATTTTTGTTGAACCGTAAAATTACAAAAAAGATGCTTTTTGAACGTAAATATCTGGGCGAACGTCAATTTATACAAGTATTCATTAATGTATTATACTAATTTTATGAGCTGGACCCAAACTATTCAGCGAATATTATTCACGCAACTCTGTCTATTTTTAGATGTTAAATTTGAATTAAACATAAGAAGCAACATAACAAGGCTCTATAAATATTGATACAACTTTGGAGTGGAATTAGTATGACTTTGTATTTTATATTCTGTAAATAGAAGTATTTAATGTGTTCGCTCAAATTATCAATGAAGCCATTTTCAACTTCCAAATATAGTACGTTCAGATCGTTGGAAGGCATTTAGTTCTACATTTATAATAGGCCTCAGTATAGCGGTTGATAAGAACAAGTGATTTGCTATTTCCGGATTCATACCTTTGAGTAATAAATTAGGTATAAGTTTTAGAATATAAAAATGATCAAAATATTCATATTTTCATATATTTTCAAATTCCCTCATTTATCACTCCGCCTTTCCAGACTCGATTTGGTCAACGATGCTGTTCAAAGTGGCCCACTCGTCCTGTATAAGTTTCTTGGTGTCCTTCTTGGTTGGCAGTTGCTTCAAACTGCTTCCGCTTGAGATTTGAACTGGCTTGAGCTTCTTCTGCGCGATTTCGATGTATTCCTCTGGAACGAAGATGTTGTAGTCCTCGGTCGTGACGGTGTCCGTTCTCGTGAACTGGATCACAACGGCTGCGCTCATTATCTTGTGCTTCTGACAGTAGTTGTCGAACGTTCCGCTCCACTGAACGGTGTCTTTCTATTTAAGGCAGTAGTTCATCGAATCTCTTAGGATGTAGTTGTAGAATGATGTTGTGTACTGCTTCTCAAGCTGGGTTCCGAATTCGCCGTCGGTGTACAATTCGGTCTCGAGGAGCATTTAGTAGAAGATGGCCTTCAGTTGGTTGTCGTTTTGGAGCCACATGAACAGGTTCTTGCCGAGGTAGGCGCAGTTGGTGAACCTGATCACCTGGATTATGTTCAAAGAATCGTACTTCCTCTTGATCTGGCCTATTTCAAGCTGGATCACCTTGGACTGCAAGAATAACTGTCCGGATCTGGATCTCCAGGCGAGTGCTGCAGTGCACATCGTAGAATGTCTTCTGGCATTTGGCTGCATGAGCACGGTCTGAAGAGTGGTGTCGACTTCGGCCCTCTGGACCAGCCACTGGACAACGGAGAAGTTGTCACCGAGGATGGCGATTTGCATCAAATTGGAGCCTCTGGAGCATAAATAATCAATTCCGTAACCGATACCTGGGGCATCAATCACGCAGTCCATCAAAGTGGTAAGCTGCATCTCGTGTTGATAGAGATACTTAACGACCTCAAGCTGACCGAAGTAGGCGGCGTAGTGGATGGCGGACCAGCCCTGGAAGATCTCCATGTTTCTGCTGAGTCTGCGCTTATCGAATGAACCCTTGCAGTCGTTGATAGAACGCTCGATGAAATCGAGAGCGCCCTCCTTGCAGGCAAGGAACCACTCGTCAACGTATTCGTCTTAGAACGGCTCGTCTCTTGGGAGCTTGTCTTCAGCGATTTGAATGACTGGGTCGTTGACTATGAAACAGTTCTTAACGAGAGCTTCGTAGTGTTCTTCCTTTATGCAGTCGCATTTTTGTTGGTCTTGCTTGAACTGTTCGATTCTGTCTTGGATTTCCTTTTCAGTCATGTTCTTACGCATGAGATTCTTCCAGATTTGTTGCTTGTATTGGGTGATGGCATGAGTGATAGCTTTATCAATCAAGATCTTGAATTCATCCTTTTGATCGATAGTGACACCCTTTTCAAGGAACTCAATAGCGTTCAAAGCCAAGATGAAGATGTTCTGGACATACTTATCATCTGTACCGCAAATGTCAACAAATGTGTTGATCTTCTTGCAGTATCTTTCGGCACCGAGCAAGAATAATTAAGCAATAATGTTTTCGCTGGAGGCTTGAGATAAGATGTTGATGAAGATGTCTTCATTGAAGTAGATATCACCAAGAACAGCTTGAACTAAGCACTTGTTAGTGCAGAGTGAACGGTATAATCCAGAATACAATCTGTTGTCCTTTTGTTGCAACATCCAGGTGTAAATGCGTTACTAGCCGCAAACGGAAGCGATATTGGTGATAGTGCTGCCGACTTCGAGAACGTAATATCTGTCTCCAAGAAGTTGGATAACGCTTGGGCGAGCTAATGTGATGTTCATTTCAAATGGAAGAAGAGTCTGGAAGACGTCGAACTAACCACTGATAGTAGCATACATAAGACCAGTGAACTTTGGATAGTATCCCTTTTCAAGGCTAGCTCTATCGTCAACGATGCACTTGAACTTCTCTAAGTTCTGCTTAACGAATTAAACGTCGCCAGTCTTGCAGGCTTCGAACCACTTGAGTTGTTCTTCTTGGAGCTGTGATTTTGGAAGCTTATCGATTTATGGTGGGTGGTTAATCTATTCGCTGGTAACAATGTTGAATTGTTTCATGAGTTGTTCTTCTGGGATGGTAACAAGAGAGCCCTTATTGAACTTTTGGACTTCTTCATGTTCTTTCTTGACAGATTCTAGATCGTCACCAAACATATTCTTGAGACATTTATCCCACTTATCACCTCTGTTCTTGAGAGCGTAAACAATGGCTATTTCTTGTTGTTTCAAAAGCAAGCTTTCAGCTTCGTTTGGTTGAGTTGGGGCTCTTTGAGAAACGTCGAAAACAAATTCAAACATGATTTCTTTGATTTGTTGGTTCTTCTGGGAGATGTTGATGAGTTTCTTAACCAATTGGTAGTTATTGACTTGGACAGCGTTGTTGAAGACTAACAAGGCTTCGAATTTGTTCATTCTGGTGATGAATTGGTCTATGAGTTGATCGTAGCATTGGTTGAGGCCGCTCATGAGAACGAACGCGGTGAATTGCAGTGAGTTGGATTCGGCGTAAATGAACGATGTTTGGCGGATCTTGGTCAGTGTGCGTTGTATGATCTGGTCGTTCGAGGTGCACAGTGCGATGTGCAGAACTGATGAGTGCTTTGGTATGAAGTACATTTGTTGTTCGATTTGGACAACGGTGTCTTGGTCAAGCAGAGTTTCGTACTCGATTTCGATCAGAATTTGCAGGACGTCAACAGCTCCGTAGCACGCGGCGTACATCAGTCCGGTGAATCCGCGGTGTATCTTGTTCTCTGGTTGCGTTTGGCGCTTATCGGTCAGGTTGCTGAATGACTTCAAATTCAATTTAACGAATGAGATGTCGTTCACGCGGCATGCGTTGAACCAGGCTATTTCGGAACTGGTGTGTTCGTAGAAAGTGAACTACAAAGATTACGGTTCAAGTTGTTCGGCTGTGATTCTGCAGAATTCCTGGGTGGTTGCGTTCCTGTTGCTCACAATGGTCGGGTTAATGTACGATTCGTATTCGCTCCTGATTTGTTGGGTGATTCTCGAGACGTCGTAGAACTTGTCCAATAAATGGGAGTAGTTCTCGAGGACGTTCTGGGTTACCATTTCGGTGAGGCAGTTGGCGATGGTTTGTCTGACCAGGTTCTTGGTGGTGATTACGTTGTCCTTGGAGATTTGCTTGTCCTCATCAACTTCTAGGCTGCTGATTAAATCTAAAACGGTGAGCTCCTCCTCTTCAAACTGAGTTTTTGCGAACACGTTCTCGTAGAAGAGCTTCTTGTTGTCCTGGTTCCTGCCGAATTGAATTAGCTTCTTTATGATTTACACACGGCCGAATTAAACTGAAAGTCTGAACAAGTTGGAATCTACCTTGAAATCATTTAAAAGTTAGTATTCTGAGATTTCCTTGTTGGTTATGATCGCAAGGGAGCTTGGAGACTGAACACATTAAATTTGCACCTTCTTGGCTTCAAACAGCTTCAAGAGCATGTCGAAGAATTACTGGTTGCCAGCAAGGGCAGCCATGTGCAAGGTGGTGAAACCCTCGGCCAAGTAGTAATACTTACCACTCACGAACAAAACCTATTCTTGCTCAAGAACTTGAGTACACTCTTCATTCAAGAGAACCTCGAAAGCCTGGATGTTGTCATGCAAGATGGCATACATGAGACCGCAGAAGCCAGTGTAAATGTGATCCTGGTAGTTGTTCATACGCAAATCGCGCTTGCAGCTGCACTTCTTGAGCATAGCTTTAACTTCCTCACCAGTACCATAACTGCACAAACCAAACCACTTGGCCAAATCTTCTTCGTTAGAATATTGATCGAAGTCTTGGCTCTCAATTTGATAGATCTTAGCCTGATAATTGTTCTTGAAGCACTCTTCCTTCTCAGACAACCACTCCTTTGGATCGAACTCAGTGGCATGCTCTTCGAAATACTTCTTCATCTCAGCGTACTTTTCTTCTCCATAGTAGATCTCAAGTAAAGTTCTAGCGAAGGCGTCGTTTTGCTTGGTATCTTGGTTGAAAGCATAAATCAAAGCAGTGTTGGTGAGTTGGCTTACGAATTGAATGGCTTGCTAGTAAACTGGAACCAACTTTTGCTTGTTGAGCTGAGTCATGCAAGTGGAATACAACCAATCAAGGGCAGTCATAGAGATGCCAGTGTTGTGGTTGACTAAGCGTTACAAGGTGGAGTAGTAGAAAGCTTCGAGGATCTTTTGATCCTTGAGTTGGATCAACAAGTTTTTAACCTGAATAACTGAATACGGATCTTGTTCCTTGCAAATCATGTAAAGAATTGATTCGATCTGGTTGTTTTCTTTGAGTTGTTCAGATTCAGCTTCAAGTTCTCTCTTGATAAGATCGCCATACTTGAATATACAACCGCATTTGTTGTAGATGGCTAACTTCATGATGTTTGTCTTTTCATTTTCTGGGAAGACAACATTTCTGATAAGCTTTTGTTCTCTGACGAGTCCTAACAACTTATCAACGAGTTCTTGGTCACCGCTGAGGATGGCTGCTTGCATGAAGTTGCATCTGTTCTTGAAAACGAATTGATAATCGGACTGGCTTTGTGTGACCAGGATTTGTTGTGGTTCTGCATTGACTACGGCGTCATATTCATCTTGAAGCAACATTTTGATCAACTCAAAGTGTCTGTAGAAGCAAGCATAGCTCAAGGCGGTAAAACCGTTGATGATCTTTCCACGAGTTTATCTCTTTTCAATTTTGTTGTTGAATTCTTTTTGGCACAGGCGCACGAACTCAACATCACCGTTGATTACAGCATCGAAGAAGCAGTTCAACTCTGGAGATTGGACTACGTTATCAAGGTAATAGTTTTACATGTTCAAGAAATCACGTTCAATTCTGATGAATTGACCTGAAATATCAGTTTGATAACCTGGGGCACGTAAGAAATCGACGGAGCTCTTGGCTTCCTCAGCACGTTGGCTGAAGATTTCATCCTGCTGGAGTGGACCGAATGTTTGCTCCCAGAGTTGGGAGTTCTCTTGTTGCTTAACGTATAAACAAGCGGCAATGAGGACAAGAGTTGAGTTAACTTCACGAACGGTATCCTGGAGCTCACGTTGATAGAGGTCCTGATAGGTATCAGATTGAACTTCAATCAAGGCCTGAGCAGTAGTGAATAAGAGTTTGCAGTAATCCTCATCTCTGAAGCGAGTAAGTGGGTTGCTGAGTAACTCTTAACGAACAATACGGATCAAACGAGCATTGGTGAACAAAGCGGCTAACTTCATAACTTAATCAATTCTTTGGGTGTTGATAAGTTCACATTGGTTGTTATCGATGTTCTTCTACTTTGGAGCGACATCAAACTCACGGGTTTGATACTCTAAGCAGATAGCTGCTATGGATTCTTCATCATAGAAAGCTCTGCAGCAAGCGAGAGTTGCAAGAATGTTTTAATCGAATTCGTTCTTCATTGTGAATATCTTCAACTTATCAGCAACTGTGAGTGGTGGCTTCTTACCAAATGATTATTGAATTGGATCAATAAGTCTGGCTGTGTTTCTTCTTACAACTTCGTCAATCAAAAGAGCTAGTATTTCTTTTTGACCAGAAATGGCAGCAAGTTGCAAGCAGTTTGTTCCGATTGGGACAACAGCAAGTTTATTTTGTCCAACACCGTGGGCTTTGATTAATACTCTGGCCTTGGTTACGTTACAGAATTCATAATCGAATAACATCTGAACGATATCCCAATTACCATTGACAACGGCGTAGTGCATACCGCAAAAGCCGTTATAAATTGAAGAAGCACCGCTGGTTAATTGACTTGGTCTCAAGTCGACGGCATGCAATTTGGTACGATGCATGGCTTGAGCAGCTGAAGTTTATTCTTTACCAAAAGCGCAGGCGATGAACCACTTTTCAAGGTTATCTGGCATTTTAGATACGATATCATCCTTAACAATTTGCTTGACAGCGTCTCTTTGTTCTGGAGTGTCATCCAATATCAAGTTCATCAAGGTGATCTTTTCTTCCATATCCTTTTGGCCTGGTGGTAAGAATTGAGTGTCGAATGGATTGGCGTCTCTGAATAAATCAGTTTCGTAGCTTTGGACTTCGTCTTCATATTCCATTTCAACCTTTTGGGCATTTTGGTCAAATACTTGATCGTCAACAGCTGGAGCAGTTGCTAAAGAGAACTTTTGTTCAGCTTTTTGAGCTAATTTTACAAAGGTTCTTTCCTTTAAGTCAGCTTCTTTCTTAACGATTTCGTCGTACTTGCTTCCATAGTATTGTTCTAAAACTTCTTTCCAGTTTTCATCGGTGAACAGGTTCTTGGAGCTAAGGTAGGCTGAGGCTTTTCTGAGCAATAGCTTGTAAATACGCTTGCATTCAGCTTGCTTAACTACATCGTCCTTGATTTGGAAAACGGACTTGAAGATGCAGGCTTTTTGGTTTTCGTCGGCATCGTTGGCTCTGTTGGTGAACAACTGTAGGACTTGAACATTTTCGTTTTCGAACGCGCATTTGAGCACGTCCAGGCATGTTTTTTCGTCGTCGAATTGAGCGAGGAATTGAGGCGATTTGATGAGCATGATGCTTGCTTGGTTCTTTCTCATGATGGCTTGCACGTAAACAGTTTCGCCGGCTTCGTTTGCTTCCTTCCAGGCCTTTGATTGCTTGAGGAGCAGTTCAACGGCTTAAATTGCATTCAAAGCTACTGCAGCATGCAGTAGTGATGATTCGTTGAGCAGGCTCACGATACCAGACTTTTAGTTAATCTGTGTGTTCTGATTCAGTGTGATGTCCCTTTCATCGTCAATTATTTGCTTGAGTATATCAAGCCTGTTCTTAAGAATGCAGTAGAAGCTCAGAGTGAACCCGTTATAAACATTATTCTGGCTTTGAGTTTCTCTCTCGTCCCTTTACCCAACGAATTGTATTTTGTTCAGTTCAACTTCTTTTCCCTCGAACCAGTCGAGTACGCTGTAGTTTGGGATCATTTCGGCTGCTTGTTGTTGCTTTTGGGCCTCTTTCGCGCATATTTTGAGCCCGTTTTGCTTCGAGACGTCGTCCTCCTCGTAATAATACAATGGGTTCTTCTTCCACTCCAATTGAAGGTTCTTCCATTCGTAGTCTTGTTGATTAACACAATAATCAAGGGCGTCTTGAATTAGGTAGGCCATTCTCTTCTTTATCTGTTACTTTTAGGTGCGTGATGTTTAATACAGGATGTAGTCTACATCGCGCTCGCAGAGGTCGAGGTAGCTTGGCTTACCAATATATGAAAGAACTACCTTATAAATAAGTGGTAAGAGTGACTTGTTCTTCAAAAGTGCGTTAAGTGGTTTGAGCTGACCGAAGGTGCACACGATGGAGAAGAAGGACTCGGTGGCTGCGTTCAGTGGGAGCTCGGCCTCGATCAAGTGCTGGTTTTCAACCAATTCAAGAGCAGCTGGGCAGTCGAAGCACAAAGCAGCTACTTGGAGATTGGTCGCACCCAGTCTGTTCTGGAAGGGGAGGAACTATTATCTGAACTTTGGGTCACCGGTTATTTTCTAGTCGTAGAACGAAATAATGGCTTCCGAACGTCTCAAAAGAGCAATCTGCAAAGCTGATGAATTCTGAGCAAGGGGGGTGAGCATGCCCTTGGCTTGGACCTACACGTCAGCCCCAGTTACCATGTCCCACTCCTCCTCGAATATATCGGGGAACACCTGCTGGAAACCGAAGTAAGCGGCATAGTGTATCGCGGAAAATCCCTGGTATATGCGCTGTTAAGTGTCAGACGGACGACGGTCAACAAGCCTCTTGTGCGTCTGAAGCAACGCTTTAACTTATTCTGCGAACTAACCCTCAATAGCAAGAGCTTATTCAGGAGTTTCCTCGCACGAGCGGGCAATCTATATCAATAGATTAAACAGTTTGTTGTTTTCTGCCATTTAAAATTTGCGGATGGGGTGTGGTAACATTTTAATTAATATGTCGCAAATTATATTAAATTAAATAATAAGATAAAATAAAGCGCGTACCCAGCATAAATATTGAGATATGTCTAAAATTAGAGAAGTAATTAAAGGTTTTCATTCAACTATTCACATTAACCATTTGAAATATTAATAGTTAAATATTACATATAAATAGAGCAAAATAAAATTTCAGTTTATTCAGTTATAACTGATTAATTGAATTTCTCCTTATTCTCCTGCAACTACAATTTGCTCTCCTGCGAATTTCATACCAATGGCTTTGATATTTTGTAGTTAAATCTTGTATCGTGTTTCTCTTACTAATAATAAGTAATCCGAGTACAAAGCGATTATTCCAGTTCCATTCTTCTCGATTTAAATAGCTCCGGCGTCTATTCTGTCGATAATTTCACCATCTTGGTTAATGACAAATTAATCAATGATGCTGAACTCTCCAACTTGGCAAAATACTTTATTTTTCGCTGGAATGCTAAGTGACCAAGCCATTCTCACAAACATTTTATTGGACGAGTTGGCTCCATTTTCTGTTGTCTATACGCATTCGACTTGGTATCTGTGTATTTGCAGCTCTTCAATAACGTAGAAGTAGGCCTGGCTTGGGTAGAATATAGTTTAAATCGGGTTCTGGTTGAAGATGACCAGTTCTTGCTGTGTTTTGGATATCAGCTTCATGGTGCTTCTGTCTGCGAGCACCACGATTTCGAAGTAGTCGCTCAGATCTGCGTGTGGTGGGTAGAATATCTCTCCGTCTATCAGCGCTTGTGCTCTGAACCTGGAAAACTGCAGGTCTGGTGTGAGCACGAGTTCATTGATAACTACAGCGTCTGTGGTGAGGAAGAACTTGCTTTAATTGTGTATCGCGATCTAATTAGTTGTCTCCAGTGTGCGCAAATCCACTATTTTGAGCAGTTCGTTCGTTTGTATGTACGCGTGGAACTCCAAGACTTTGAATTCGATCGCGTCTTCGAATACAGTTTCAAATTATATTAGAGCGTTATTCTGCAGCTCGAAGAATTTTACCTTATTCTCGCTCAAAATAATAATCATGAATTAATTATTAAATTTAACCACCTCCATCTTCAACACACTCTGCACATTAAATTTCTTAACTTCTGCACTTATTTACAGTTCTGCGCTTGGGAGTGGGACGGAATCCACGGGGGTGAGTTTGGAGGCGAACTTTGCGTAGTAGAGTCCTTTCTCAACGAGTCTTCTGAACGCGAATGATTGAGAGCCGGAGATTGGGGCAACGGCCGCCTCGTGCACGAACTGCTCCGCCGTTCTCTTGTAGCCGCACTCCTTAAGATAGTCGAGAACGAGTTTGTTCAGTTCCGAGTACGTCATTTGATTTGACAGAAACTGGTCGTAGTTCATAAATGAGTGTGTGGAGTGGGGCAAAATAAAATGTTATTAAATCAAATATCAAATATTATTTATTTAGTTTGAAAGTATGTATTGATTAATTAATGAGAATGCAAATAATTTTAACAGAATTTAATTTAGAAGAATACGCACTCTCTTAAGGTAGTCCAGAACGAGTTTGTTCAGTTCCGAGTACGTCATTTAATTGGACAGAAACTGATCGTAGTTCAAAAATGTGTGTGTGGAGTGGGGCAAAATAAAATGTTATTAAATTAAATATCAAATTATATTTATTTAATTTGAAATTATAAATTGATTAATTAATTAGAATGCATACAATTTTAACAGAATTTAATTTAGAAGAATACGCACTCTTTAAGATAATCGAGAACGAGTTTGTTCAGTTCCGAGTACGTCATTTGATTTGACAGAAATTGATCGTAGTTCATTTTTGAGTGTGTGGAGTGGGGAAAATAAAATGTTATTAAATCAAATATCAAATTTTATTTAATTTGAAATTATAAATTGATTAATTAATGAGAATGCAAATAATTTTAACAGAATTTAATTTAGAAGAATACGCACTCTCTTAGATAGTCGAGGACGAGTTTGTTCAGTTCCGAGTAGGTCATTTGATTGGACAGAAACTGATCATAGTTCATTTTTGAGTGTGTGGAGTGGGGAAAATAAAATGTTATTAAATCAAATATCAAATTTTATTTAATTTGAAATTATAAATTGATTAATTAATGAGAATGCAAATAATTTTAACAGAATTTAATTTAGAAGAATACGCACTCTCTTAGATAGTCGAGGACGAGTTTGTTCAGTTCCGAGTAGGTCATTTGATTGGACAGAAACTGATCGTAGTTCAAAAATGTGTGTGTGGAGTGGGGCAAAATAAAATGTTATTAAATTAAATATTAAATTATATTTAATTTGAAATTATGAATTGATTAATTAATTAGAATGCATACAATTTTAACAGAATTTAATTTAGAAGAATACGCACTCCCTAAGATAATCCAGAACGAGTTTGTTCAGTTCTGAGTACGTCATTTGATTTGACAGAAACTAATCGTAGTTCATAAATGTGTGTGTGGAGTGGGCAAAATAAAATGTTATTAAATTGAATATCAAATTATATTTAATTTGAAATTATGAATTGATTAATTAGTAAGAATTATTTACAATTTTAACAGAATTTAATTTAGAAGAATACGCACTCTCTTAGATAATCGAGAACGAGTTTGTTCAGTTCCGAGTACGTCATTTAATTGGACAGAAACTGGTCGTAGTTCATAAATGTGTGTGTGGAGTGGGGCAAAATAAAATGTTATTAAATTGGATATCAAATTATATTTAATTTGAAATTATGAATTGATTAATAAATAAGAATTATTTACAATTTTAACAGAATTTAATTTAGAAGAATACGCACTCTTTTAAATAGTCGAGAACGAGTTTATTCAGTTCCGAGTACGTCATTTGATTTGACAGAAACTGGTCGTAGTTCATAAATGTGTGTGTGGAGTGGGGAAAATAAAATGTTATTAAATCAAATATCAAATTTTATTTAATTTGAAATTATAAATTGATTAATTAATGAGAATGCAAATAATTTTAACAGAATCTAATTTAGAAGAATACGCACTCTCTAAGATAGTCGAGGACGAGTTTGTTCAGTTCAGAGTACGTCATTTGATTTGACAGAAACTGGTCGTAGTTCATTTTTGAGTGTGTGGAGTGGGGAAAATAAAATGTTATTAAATTAAATATCAAATTATATTTAATTTGAAATTATAAATTGATTAATTAATGAGAATGCAAATAATTTTAACAGAATTTAATTTAGAAGAGTACGCATTCTTTTAGATAATCGAGAACGAGTTTGTTCAGTTCCGAGTACGTCATTTGATTTGAGAGAAACTAATCATAGTTCATAAATGTGTGTGTGGAGTGGGGCAAAATAAAATGTTGTTAAATTAAATATTAAATTATATTTAATTTGAAATTATAAATTGATTAATTAATGAGAATGCAAATAATTTTAACAGAATTTAATTTAGAAGAATACGCACTCTCTTAGATAATCGAGAACGAGTTTGTTCAGTTCCGAGTACGTCATTTGATTGGACAGAAACTGATCGTAGTTCATAAATGTGTGTGGAGTGGTGCAAAATAAAATGATATTAAATTAAATATTAAATTTTATTTAATTTGAAATTATGAATTGATTAATAAATAAGAATACATATGATTTTAACAGAATTTAATTTAGAAGAATACGCACTCTCTTAGATAATCGAGAACGAGTTTGTTCAGTTCCGAGTATGTCATTTGATTTGACAGAAACTGGTCGTAGTTCATTTTTGAGTGTGTGGAGTGGGGTACAAATGTTTGGTTTGGGTTTAAAATTTTAATGTGGTTGAAATGATGTCATTACAATAATAGATAGCACACTATTAATAACAAATAATATTATTTTTGTACAAATAATAATAT
>CAXDID010000561.1:0-12575 GCA_963988835.1 Hexamita inflata | reverse complement strand
TCAAGAAGTTTAGCTTTCTTTCGAGAAATCCAGCGGTCGAAGCAGACGAAAATAGTGAAATCTTTTTCCAGTTTCTCAAAGTCGACTTGGAACCAGTTTCGCCGATACTCGCGGGTCCTACTTACCACAGCCAGAGCTATCTAACCCGAAAGCGAGCCGCTCTGAGCCGCTCTCTGAGTAAAGTTGTTCGAGTTTCATTTAATGACAGTTATATAAATGTGCATTTATTACATATTGCAAGCGTTTCTCTCATACCACTTCTTACAAATGAAGACGACCGACGCCAGCAGAAAGAGACTGCAGCGACTCCTATACTAGTGAGAACGGAATGGGAAAGTACGGCGTGCTTCGGGCAGACGAGCGCTGTAGCTGAGTTAGTTCCAGCCGTCAAGCTCATGAGACTCGAAGACAAAGCAGTTCACACGAAGTACAAGCAGTTCAAAGCAAAGTCTCGCGCATCTGACTAGTGGACCTGAGTGCGTGTACGTGGAAACAAATGAGACCCGGAAGAGCTTCGACGATAAAGTCCAGCGAAAAGACAAGTGAGTTCCGTTTCTAAGAGTTCCAGCAGGCCAGATAGTACTTATATATTCAGTTATCATTGCCGATTCCTGTTAGCCAGCTCATTTCCAATGTCTTCAAGAAGTTTAGCTTTCTTTCGAGAAATCCAGCGGTCGAAGCAGACGAAAATAGTGAAATCTTTTTCCAGTTTCTCAAAGTCGACTTGGAACCAGTTTCGCCGACACTCGCGGGTTCTACTTGCCACAACCAGAACTATCTAACCCGAAAGCGAGCCGCTCTGAGCTGCTCTCTGAGTAAAGTTGTTCGAGTTTCATTTAATGACAGTTATATAAATGTGCATTTATTACATATTGCAAGCGTTTCTCTCATACCACTTCTTACAAATGAAGATGACCGACGCCAGCAGAAAGAGACTGCAGCGACTCCTATACTAGTGAGAACGGAATGGGAAAGTACGGCGTGCTTCGGGCAGACGAGCGCTGTAGCTGAGTTAGTTCCAGCCGTCAAGCTCATGAGACTCGAAGACAAAGCAGTTCACACGAAGTACAAGCAGTTCAAAGCAAAGTCTCGCGCATCTGACTAGTGGACCTGAGTGCGTGTACGTGGAAACAAATGAGACCCGGAAGAGCTTCGACGATAAAGTCCAGCGAAAAGACAAGTGAGTTCCGTTTCTAAGAGTTCCAGCAGGCCAGATAGTACTTATATATTCAGTTATCATTGCCGATTCCTGTTAGCCAGCTCATTTCCAATGTCTTCAAGAAGTTTAGCTTTCTTTCGAGAAATCCAGCGGTCGAAGCAGACGAAAATAGTGAAATCTTTTTCCAGTTTCTCAAAGTCGACTTGGAACCTGTTTCGCCGACACTCGCGGGTTCTACTTGCCACAACCAGAACTATCTAACCCGAAAGCGAGCCGCTCTGAGCCGCTCTCTGAGTAAAGTTGTTCGAGTTTCATTTAATGACAGTTATATAAATGTGCATTTATTACATATTGCAAGCGTTTCTCTCATACCACTTCTTACAAATGAAGACGACCGATGCCAGCAGAAAGAGACTGCAGCGACTCCTATACTAGTGAGAACGGAATGGGAAAGTACGGCGTGCTTCGGGCAGACGAGCGCTGTAGCTGAGTTAGTTCCAGCCGTCAAGCTCATGAGACTCGAAGACAAAGCAGTTCACACGAAGTACAAGCAGTTCAAAGCAAAGTCTCGCGCACCTGACTAGTGGACCTGAGTGCGTGTACGTGGAAACAAATGAGACCCGGAAGAGCTTCGACGATAAAGTCCAGCGAAAAGACAAGTGCTTTCCATTAAAGCCAACCAATAGACGATAAGAATCATCAAAAGACGCTGTAGCGCGATAGAGACGATGATAAGCTGTAGCGCCACATTTGTGTTGATGCGATAGCTTTGGAGTGGATTATATAAATAACGGTGCGATATATGTAAATATAGAATCAACGATTAAATGTCTAAATTCACGTGTATTTGTATACTTTTATATAATAGTTTAATCATATATTATTTCTAAATCTGAAGAATGTAATATGATGTATTATATAACTTATAAATAATATATTTATCATTCGGCTATACTTTTAGAGGATCTTTTCTAAGTCCTTGCTGTCATTGATTAGATTTCTATCGCATCAAAATATACAGTTATGGGAGGTGGAATTGCTTTTTCTTGTTTACTATGTGAGTAATTATATATTAAAATATTTTGCCACTTCTAATGTGGATGACAAATTCCAATAAATAATCTCAAGTTGGAGATTATTCATGAACTACTCATTAACACAAGAGGGCCAAAAATATGATTTCGATCGTATTAGACCATAATCGACTATTCAAAGTCGGTATTTAATATTCCAAAAAGGAAAAATAGAAATTACCACATGCAATAAAAGGACGGCAATGACAAAAATAAACGCGGTAGAAGATGTTTAGGGAAGGTCAACTAATTCACTTAACAAACTTAGGCAGTTCTGAAGCGTTTGTATTCTTTTCATTTCTGGGTCCAACGGATGAATTCATAAAATATTGTACCAATCTGAACTAGTTATATCACTTGTTTAAGATGTCCCTGTGTAATTTCTACGTTTTAGTCAACAAAACTAATTTATGAAAGATTTTATCTCGAAAATATATGGTAGTTAAGCCTGATTGGAGAAAAGAATAAGAGGATCCAATGATTGGTATATGGACGCAATATGTAATTTATAACTAGTAGCGCAAGCACTGGACCTGCAGAGGACCTCGGTGTTCATCTTCAACTGGGTCAATCTGAACGATTTTAGGTATTTCTTAATCACGAAAAACAATGGAGGACTTTTTCTTTCAATCTCAACCGGGAGCTCAAGATGAAGTATTGGTACTTCGCTTAATTAGAATTATAATTCAGGTAGTTACAGTCGCTTTCATTCTCAATATTCAAATAATGAATGCATTTTTGCTTCTTGAAGAATGGAATCAAGTGGGTTAGTCGGGCCCAGCATTAAATAATATATTGATGCTACTCTAAAACAACAGTTATTTTACTTATGATCTTCCACTTCCATTTCATAATGAGAAATCAATTTTCTTGATTGTTAAATTATACAACGTTAGGTAAAGTTGAAACTTATTATTGAAGTATATACAGAGTTATATACGTTAATTATTGTAGCACAGCTATCCAAGGCTCAACCAGGCCTTGATGTGATTGAAGCACTTTACAAATTAATAGTAAATAGAGTTAATGAGTGTATTGATGAGGAGGGAGAACACACTCATTATTGAGCCGGGCAGTGATATAAGTAAGATTCAAATAATAAACTTCATTCTTCTTCCTAATTCAAAAAAGCATTTCGAGGGCCCACCACTGTAGAAACTTTCCATATTTTGATGAAAATTATAATGTGTATTTATTATATATTACAGACCAGAGTAAAGTTATTCGACTGCTGTTATATTCATTAATCAGGGTCTATTTCATCTCAACCCTATTTTTAACTTAGTTTTGTCTATTAATTATGAATCAAATCACAACTTAAGGTTTTAGCTCATGTTCAGTTGTTTTAGCAATAGAATATTTCATATATAATAATTTATAACAAAATTGCATTTATTTCACTCCTTTAACCAAAAATGACGGAACCACCCTGCTTCATTGTGAAGGAACCGACCGATTTGTAAAATGAAGAACTAAAATAATACGTGAACGTGCGAATCCTGAACATTTATTTCAAGAAATTGGACGATGTGCCCGTTCACATTCAAATTTTGACAATTAACAACTGTTAATTATAAAGTATCAAGAACTTGTTCCATTTAAATGATTTGATGCACTTTGACGTCAAGCACAACATGATCAGCGATATCAGCGGAATAGTAACACATTTGCAGTTGGAATACTTCGATTTCAGCTTCAATAACGTATTAGTTATTCCAGATGGAATTTAATAGCTTTAAAACCTTAAAACTGTAATAAGCGAAAACAACTACATCGTAAACTAAGAACCGTTAATTCAACACGTAAATTTCATCGTATAATGGCTTCAGTAATAGTAAATTCCAGAATAAAAGGACTTCAGAAAATTCCTCACACCAGGAACTTCTGATTAGTTAGTAAATCAACTCATGAACACCGAAAACGGAAAGAGAGAGCGAAGCTAATATTTAGAAAATATGATTAAAACGCTGACGTCACTGATTAAAGGGAAAAAATTAATTGCTAAAGATTTATTTGGTATAACTCACTTTGGATTCGTAGACTGCTTCGATGTTGATACACTTAGTTTGGACCACTGTCCTAATCTTAATTTTACTGAGCTGCCAAAGAAGATTAGGCATCTTTCAATTACAAATTCCGGATTATACCGTATAGATGGTCTCGAAAATATGAAATAATTAGAGTCAATTGATCTTACCAACAATAAATTAATAAGTTGTAAGTTGCTGTTCTAATTACCCAATCTAGCGAAAGTAAATATTCAAGGAAATAAAATATAGGATTTAGAGCATATAACAAAACTGCCTAAATTTCAATGGAATTTTATATTACCCCAACGACTCGCATATTTAGCCGATTTCCAAAAATATCTTGGCGATGATAGTTCTGAATAAGATGCGTTAAATTTGTAGAAAGAAATGAGTGAAGAACAGAAGAAAAGCATGTAGATCGTGTACGACGCGAAGCAAATAGATAGACTCAAAGGCCAGGTTGTGAACGGATATCTTGAAATCAGCTCGGACACCAGCATCACGAGCTTCGGCTTCGTGGACCACTGGAAGCTCACGTCACTAAAGATAGTGGACTGTCCGAATCTTTCATTGGAAAGAGCTCCCACATTGCTGACCAATCTCACCATCACCGAATGCGGACTTAAAAGTACAAAGGGCATCGAGAAGGCCAAACTTCTGAAGCATCTATCTCTCAGCAACAACAGCTTGACGGATCTTGAAGACCTAAATCAACTGACTGCACTCGAGGAACTCGACTTGAGTTTCAACCAGCTGTATCAAATAGACTTAGTGAGTGCTCTCATCAAGCTGAAGTCCTTGAACCTCAGGCACAATAACTTGATCGTTGTAAAACCTGTGGAAACACTAAAAGAGCTTAAGCGCTTGGAAATTAATGAAAACATGATTTAAGATTTAGAATGTGTGAAGAAGTTAAATAACTTTGATTGGGAAATGATATCATAGCAAAAATAGCTAAAAGAATCAGACTATCAAAATTACTTTGAAAAGATTGGTTCAGAAGACTCAATGCAAGAAATAATTGATAAAATGGCAGCCAAAACAGCAATAAGATAACAAATTGTTCACGATTCGTTGATGATTCGAAAATACAAAGATTAGGTAAGAGAAAAATCTTTGGTTATCCAAAACGACACAAACTTATTGAGCATATAGTTTTCTGACGAACTAGATTTATAGAGTTTGACTGTATGTGGGTCTTAGAACCTTACTCTGGAAAGAGTTCCATAGAATATAAGACATTTAGCAATCAATAACTGTAATATTAAAAGCACAAAAGGACTTGCTCCTGCTAAGCTTCTTATATCTCTAGATGTATCCGACAACCTTTTGAACGATTTAACGGAGCTTGATGAACTTACTTCTTTATAAAAACTGGATATTAGTTTTAATGCGTTATAAAATATAGATAATGTTGGCAAGCTCACCAAACTAGTATCGCTAAACGTTAAACGCAATCGTATTAAAATAATCAAGCCGATAGAAACACTCTTGCTTTTAGAAGAATTGAATATAACCGATAATACTCTACAAGATTTATAATACATTAAATTATTGCCCAAATTGAAATGGGAAGCAATTGTGAAATAAAGTAAAATCGAAGCAATAGAAGTCAAAAAGCAAACAGAAGATTGTGATTCCAGCGTAGATGAAAAAGGCGGTGATATAAAATTAAAGGAAGAACAGAAGAAAAGCATGTAGATCGTGTACGACGCGAAGCAAATAGATAGACTCAAAGGCCAGGTTGTGAACGGATATCTTGAAATCAGCTCGGACACCAGCATCACGAGCTTCGGCTTCGTGGACCACTGGAAGCTCACGTCACTAAAGATAGTGGACTGTCCGAATCTTTCATTGGAAAGAGCTCCCACATTGCTGACCAATCTCACCATCACCGAATGCGGACTTAAAAGTACAAAGGGCATCGAGAAGGCCAAACTTCTGAAGCATCTATCTCTCAGCAACAACAGCTTGACGGATCTTGAAGACCTAAATCAACTGACTGCACTCGAGGAACTCGACTTGAGTTTCAACCAGCTGTATCAAATAGACTTAGTGAGTGCTCTCATCAAGCTGAAGTCCTTGAACCTCAGGCACAATAACTTGATCGTTGTAAAACCTGTGGAAACACTAAAAGAGCTTAAGCGCTTAGAAATTAATGAAAACATGATTTAAGATTTAGAATGTGTGAAGAAGTTAAATAACTTTGATTGGGAAATGATATCATAGCAAAAATAGCTAAAAGAATCAGACTATCAAAATTACTTTGAAAAGATTGGTTCAGAAGACTCAATGCAAGAAATAATTGATAAAATGGCAGCCAAAACAGCAATAAGATAACAAATTGTTCACGATTCGTTGATGATTCGAAAATACAAAGATTAGGTAAGAGAAAAATCTTTGGTTATCCAAAACGACACAAACTTATTGAGCATATAGTTTTCTGACGAACTAGATTTATAGAGTTTGACTGTATGTGGGTCTTAGAACATTACTCTGGAAAGAGTTCCATAGAATATAAGACATTTAGCAATCAATAACTGTAATATTAAAAGCACAAAAGGACTTGCTCCTGCTAAGCTTCTTATATCTCTAGATGTATCCGACAACCTTTTGAACGATTTAACGGAGCTTGATGAACTTACTTCTTTATAAAAACTGGATATTAGTTTTAATGCGTTATAAAATATAGATAATGTTGGCAAGCTCACCAAACTAGTATCGCTAAACGTTAAACGCAATCGTATTAAAATAATCAAGCCGATAGAAACACTCTTGCTTTTAGAAGAATTGAATATAACCGATAATACTCTACAAGATTTATAATACATTAAATTATTGCCCAAATTGAAATGGGAAGCAATTGTGAAATAAAGTAAAATCGAAGCAATAGAAGTCAAAAAGCAAACAGAAGATTGTGATTCCAGCGTAGATGAAAAAGGCGGTGATATAAAATTAAAGGAAGAACAGAAGAAAAGCATGTAGATCGTGTACGACGCGAAGCAAATAGATAGACTCAAAGGCCAGGTTGTGAACGGATATCTTGAAATCAGCTCGGACACCAGCATCACGAGCTTCGGCTTCGTGGACCACTGGAAGCTCACGTCACTAAAGATAGTGGACTGTCCGAATCTTTCATTGGAAAGAGCTCCCACATTGCTGACCAATCTCACCATCACCGAATGCGGACTTAAAAGTACAAAGGGCATCGAGAAGGCCAAACTTCTGAAGCATCTATCTCTCAGCAACAACAGCTTGACGGATCTTGAAGACCTAAATCAACTGACTGCACTCGAGGAACTCGACTTGAGTTTCAACCAGCTGTATCAAATAGACTTAGTGAGTGCTCTCATCAAGCTGAAGTCCTTGAACCTCAGGCACAATAACTTGATCGTTGTAAAACCTGTAATTACTTTATTTGAATTAGAATATATAGATATCAACGATAATTAAATTTAAGATCTCCAATATGTTAAAACACTTCCAAAATTATCTTGGGATATGATTGCATAGCAAACTGAACCCGTATTAGTAGACTATCAAAAGTACCTTGGTGACGGATCCACAGAATAAGAAGCTAAAATATTTGCTGCTTCAATTACCAATGATTAAATAACGAGTAAGTAAATTCTTTATGATACGAAAATGATTAGAAAGTTCAAAGACAAGGTTTAAAACGGTTCACTTGAAATAAGTTTTGATAATAACGTGACTAGTTTTGGTTTTGTTGATCAGTTCAAATTAAATTCGCTTAAAATTATTAATTGCCCTAACTTGACTCTGGAACGAGCTCCAAAGATCCTTTAATATCTTACTATTAACAAATGCGGCCTTTAAAGTACTGAAGGAATATAGAACGCTACATAGCTCACATCATTGAATTTATAAAACAATTTAATAAATGATTTGAAAGACTTGGATAAGTTAACTCTGGTTCAAAATCTTGATATAAGCAACAATTAATTATTTGATATCACTAACGTGGGCAAATTGATGAAACTTGAAACATTAAATCTTTAAAATAACAAACTTATGATTTGCAAACCATTAGAGGCATTAAAACTGCTTACGAATTTACAAATTGATGGTAATATGATATTAGATATGATTTATATCAAAAAACTTGATAAATTCAACTGGGATATGATAACAGAATAAAATGAGCCGAATAACTAAGATTATCACAATTTCTTTAATAAGATGACTTAACAGAAATGTTCTGAGGCTTTAATTTAAGGATATGTTAACGATTTAACAAATGATTCATTCATTAGTAAGCAAATAATTCATGATGCATTGATGAAAAGAAAATATTAAACCTAAGTTCATAATGGGAAACTTATTATATAAAATGATCCTTCGTTACAAAGTATTGAATTCGTTGATTACATAAACATCAAAGAACTGATTGTCATGAATTGTTACAATCTTATTTTAGAAAGATGTCCCAAGAAAGCATTAAAATTAACTATAAATAGTTGTAACTTGAGCATTTTGTAGGGTATTGAACATATGGTGTAGTTAACCGACTTAAATTTAAGCATGAACTAGTTAAAAGATATTTCTCTACTAGCTTCACTAATAAATTTAACGCATCTTGACCTTGGACAGAATAATATTGAAAATATAAATGTTCTAACAAATTTCAAGAATTTAATTTCACTTGATTTAAGTTAAAACCTAGTGGCCGATATTACAGCAATCGCGTAGCTTACACAACTATAAATTTTAGATTTAAGCTACAATTTTATAAGTTCATTAGACGATTTATCAGATCTCACTTCATTGGTTAGACTTAATGTGAGCAAGAACAATATAGTCAACATAAATTCTTTGAAAGGCATGATTAATTTGGTTTACTTGAATATTAGCTTTAATAAAATTATTTCACTTGAAATTTGTAAACAGCTATCTAAACTGCACGATTTGCGTCTTGAATCAAATTTAATATAGAATTTTGAGCCAATAGCGTAATTATAAAATGTAAACAAATATTGGATATCAAATCAGCTAACCCCAAGTGATGAAGATTACATGCGATCCTACAATTGTACTTTACCAATGGTGAAGAACTTCATAAATCAGAACAAAACAGATTCGAGTTAGAATAAACTAATGCTCATAAATAAGTACAAAAACCAAGTCACAAATGATTCTAAGCTTTCTTTGAATAACGAACAATAATTAAATGCAATTTAATTCACAGATATATTGAAAGTAATTGACCTTGAAGCTATTAATTGTTAAACAATCAGTTTCGATGACTGTCCGAAGCTTTTATTGCGCTTAAAGCTTAATAACTGCATTATGAAGAACGACGAAACATAATAGTACATAACGAACATTTATCAACTATCATAACTTACTGATATAGATTTATCAAACAATCACATATAGAATATAGAAGAGCTAGGCGCTCTGACTAATTTGAAATCAGTAAATCTCCTAAATAATATTATAAGCCGCGTTGCAGCTCTAAAAGATCTTAATTTGACTTATTTGAACCTATAAAACAATAAAATCATATTTTAACAACCATTATCCCATTTTTCAGCCCTAAACGAGAAATTTATCATCTCAAATAATTTTATCAGTGATAATTTTGAACTGTAAAGTCAACAAGAACCGACTATTGATAATTTCAAGAATGTTCTCGGTCCAAACAGTACCGAACAATAAGCAGCTGAACTGATGAACTTCGTAAATTATGATAAGAAAATGAGAACAGCATATAAAAGTTTAACTGAAAACAACAGATTAATAATAAAAGATGATTAAAACCTTTTTGATATTCAGTTTACAAGATACTTAAACATTAAATAAATAGTTATAAATAATTGTGCAAATGTTTAAATAACAAGAAAATACACTAACTTTAGTGTGGATGAAGAAGGATTCATGCAAAATAGTCTGGACGTTCAAATAGTCTAAGATCCCATAAATATAAGAATTTTAAAAATAAATAACTGTGGGTTGACTCATTTAATAGGAATAGAACGTATGAGAGACTTAACTGAAATCGATATAAAAAATAACAAAATCGTATCAATTAAATAAATATAGAAATTATCACTTGAAAAAATTTAGCTGGGGCACAATATTATTGTTGATATGAACATTCTAACTAGTTTAAAAAATTATAAAACAGAGTGGATCCAAGAATAAGATGAAGCCACAGACTTAGACTACACAAGATATCTTGAATAAACTAATGCAAATTTAAGTCTTAAATAATTCAAATAATCGATTAGCGAGACTGTGGTGAGAGAATAAAGAATATTTAACATTTACCTGAGAAGAATACAAACTTTTGTTTTAAATCTCTTTATACTAACTCGGCTCACTCTTTTTGTACATCTCAAAACATCTACTCAAACTCAAATCATATTACTTCACATAACAAGAAACAATTTTTAAATGATATTTTTCATATGTCCCCCTCTCTTCAATATAGTCTATTGTTTACAAATTCTAAAAAGCGGGTTTAGTGAGGGATAATAATGTTATTTCCGCAATAAAAGTGTGGAGATAGTTAATAATATTTTCTGTTTGATCTAAAGCGTGAAAGAAATGTAATTACAAATAATTCAAAAATAGAACGCTAATATACTGTTTTGATTGATATTACGCTACTATTATATTATAAATACATATTAAACTATTTAATTATATTCTTCCACTCCAACCGCCCAATAATGTCAGAGCAATATTTCAACTCTTAGTTGAGTGTAGTTCAACTATAATCATAACTTGCTTCGTCTAAAGTTAAAACAGACGATTTAATAGATAAATATGATTAAGAATAACGTACAAGGTACTGGCCGTCAGCATAAAACAAAATATTAACAATATCTGGCGACAATTCACTGAGAGATTTCAAATTTGTGGATTAACTGGATATTGTAAATGTGATTATTACCAACTGCGTTAACGTGAATTTAAGCAGGACGCCAATTAATATTCAATCTTTGACGATAACGAACACAAACTTAACAAACGTAGTAGGCTTGGAGCATATGAGATAACTTCAATACATTGATATCAGGGACAACTGTATCGTCTCAATCGAGCCAATCAAGCACTGTGTGAACCTCAGATATATTCTACTTGACAATAATTTCATCTATGACTTGGAACACATTACTTCTTTACCGAATTACAGCCCGAGCTGGATTTATTACCAGCGTGCGCCTTCCGACGTTGATTTAACCGCTTATTTGTCCGACATCCGCTCCAACATAGCTTTAGAGCCCTTTAAGCAACTAATTTACCCAAAACAGTAAAATACCTTCGAGTTAATCAGCGCGCACCCTGCGCATTACGATTCTGAGATGATAAACAAGTACTCCCCACTAGTTAAAAGCAAGTACTCATTCGGCCCTTCTTATGGTAACTGCCTCGAGATAAAAAACGACAACAGTGTTCGCGATTTAAGGTTCGTCGAGTCCCTTAACGTAACGGATCTGGTCCTTAAAAACTGCGCGAACGCACACCTCTTGAGGGCCCCCTCGAACCTTAAGAGCCTCATTCACTACGGCTCGGCCCTTAAAACGGTAAGGGGCGTTGAGAGACTCACCGAACTGGAAGTTCTCAGCCTGAGTGACAACCAGATTGTGAACGTTGACCTAATTAAGGGGCTGAACAAATTGACTTGTTTATTCGTTGACGGGAACAAAATAAACGACCTCAGCCCAGTTGAGATCTTGAGAGGGAAAGGGTGCTGCCAAACGATCTGCAAAGTGCAAAATCAAAGGCCGGCGAGTTAATAGGAAATAGACCGGGCAATGTTGTGGTGAAAAAAGAGAAATTTAGGTTTATGCGAGTGAGTTTAAATAATTAAAGTATTTAAATGTTAAATCTTACTATTTAAAATAATACAGATGGAGTTATGTAGAAAAAATTCATGTATATGTATTTCTATTGGATTTCAAATATATGATTTCAATATATTGTAATGAGACTTTGAGCTCATTAAGTAGTAAAGTTAGTTCATATTCTGTTAAGAAGCTCGTATTTTCTCAGGTAAATAATTATTACTTCTCTATAATTTATATATAGTTATATAATTTATAGTTAATTGTAAATTGAGCTGAACGAAAATATGTACAACTGTACTTGAAATTAGTAAATTAGTAATATTCACTTAATATCAATATTTGAGATTAGACAAAATGTGTAATGCTTAACGCTCAGGTTTTGACTTCATCTAAGAGCTGGCTGAATTGCTGATTTGAATGATGTTAGTACTCTCTCAGGTAAATGCTATATGGTAAATGTTATAGTATTATTCTTTATTTCTCTCACCACAGCCTC
>CAXDID010000558.1:0-91639 GCA_963988835.1 Hexamita inflata | reverse complement strand
GCCAATTTTAGGTTTTTCCGACTTTTAACCTAACTATAATATTAATTACAGCTAGGAATAGAGACATCTACAAATTAATAAACAAATAATAATACACAAATAATTTTAGAAGCAACTAGCTGCTTTAACTACATACCAATTTTGGGAATTTTTTGAGATAAGTAAATTTCATTATGATATTTCGTCGATATATATAAATTCTGAAAAAAGTGCACTCAACTCCACTCCTCAAAATAAACCGTTGAAATTTGCTAATATTTTTGAACCTAAAATTCGTTCAATTTACAAAATAATAGGGCGATGCTATCTATATATGATGATACTTGCACTAGACCAAAGCGAGCAAATAAAAGTCAAAATTATATAGGATAATGAGTGCCTCAAATTGAGTCGAAAATACAGAATTTGTTGTGATTGTAGTTAAGCATTGCAGTGAGTCGAACTCAAAGCCAAATATTAGAACCCCCTGTCAAATAACCGAAACTAGCTGTATTTAATGGGACGATTTTGGCCCAATTTCATAGCCAAATTATAACTGATTTAAGCGTACAAGTAATATCAAAGTTAATACTTAAGATAATACTTAAGATAATGGACACATATACTTAAGTTTGAGCTTCCTTATCAACTAATAACTTATATATTTTTTCATCTAAATTGTTACACGACTGTTTTATCATGTAATAGCCAGACCCTAAATTTAAAATATGCTATGGTAAATTAATTAGTTATATGTTGATTGTAATACAGTTCAATTTGATTCCACTTTCAGAGAATAAATAAATAATTTTAAATTAATTTTACTTAATATAATTGAGTTAGCACTATAGACTAGTAAAAGCCAGCTATTTAATGTACTATTATTCTACATTAGACTATTTGCAACAAAAAGTTGGTAAACCAACCCCTATAAAATTGATTATATTATCTCGAAAATATGTCAATTTCTTCGACTGAAAATACGAAAATTTAATGGTATTTGTTAATTATGCAACTGTAGATCTTTTACAACAGCGGTGATAGAATCTTATAAATACTATTTAACTCAACAAAATAAAATATAAAAGAATAATGTTACAACGTTATGGGTCAGCTTATTTGTTCAAAAATAGTGTAAAAAGTGACGTTTTTCAAAATGACTGAAATCACTAATCTTCTTGGGGTTTTCTCTCGCTTGACATTGTGCCCATATAACTTTTTTATTATCCCCACTTCACATGTTTTTTGAACTTATTAGTATGTCTTTAACTGAACCACGAAGACACCTCTTATTGATAATCACATAAATTAATTTATTAAGACTAAGTTAGAACCAGAGCGGGCGATAGTTGCGATTATTAAAACTTTTATTTTGAGTTATAGAATACAGCACTTTATAACACGATTAAACGACTAAATTGAAGTGTTTTACTATATACATAAGTTATTCTTATCTAATAATATGAAATATATTAATACACCACTTCAAACAAAAATATGGCTGATGAGTACACACAAGAATTGCGTCAGATGATAACAGAAAATCATCATATTTAAGTGTTATTCTTACTTGTACTAAATCAACCGCTAAGAACATTATGAACTGTAAAAACATAATCTTAATATAGAATTCAGATAAGTAGTGTCTGAGCTGTTAACGTTACAATACAGGTTTACAATTCGCGTATCGTAAAATTTAAATGTTAATATAACTAAGATCAATGCTACAAATCATACTTACTGTTAAATAGGGAAATACGCTCTTTGACAATGATTATAAAGCTATTAATCAGCCGGACTTTTTAATTAATTACGCTATGGGCATAAATTGATATATAAGATAACACATATTTAGTTTACTATGTGAGCTACAGCTCTAAATCAAAGAATTCTAAGCTCAGATAAATCGCTCACAAATTTGCCAAGTAAAACATAAATTTTATATTGCATGCAACTATAATACACTTCAATATTTCCGTTTCGGCCCAATAGAATAGAGAATATAGTAATATTTGTCCATTAATTCTAAAGTAAAGTATAATACGCATATGAATATTTATTCAAAAGGAACAGTGGTTATTAGTAAAAAAACTAAAAATCAAACTCAATCTATTTATAACGTTAGATTAATAATGTGCTATAATATAGTGATTATTAAGAGACTGCGATAAAACAAGGCAAGAATTAATCATAATTAATTTAATAATAACGATTTAATCTTCAGAAGCCGCAAATATTATCCTAAACTCTTCTTTGTCAATAATTGATTCATCATCGGAGTGAAAACAATGAAAATTAACATATATAATAATGTATATGATTGAATAAATGGGGTAGGTAGGTTTTATAGAAGTTTTAATAATCGCAACTAAAGCCCCAGAGCGGACTGGATCATTTTCAGGTTCACCAACTCTTCTATCTTCAAAACAAACGTCTTTATTGTCTGTTGTAACTAAATTTTTATACTTTTCAATTATTTTAACTTCTTCTTCTGTCAATTCAACATTTATATTCTCTGGCATTAGATTAAAGTGCAAAGTAAAGCCCAGCTCTAGAAATTCATTTATAAAGGGGTCCAAATATGATATATCTTTTTATATCTAGCAGGATCTAAGATGAACTATGTAGATGAACTATGATGAGCATACATTTTAATATATAAAAATATTGATTTAATACACTGTGAGCGTCACCATGGCGAAAATAGAGTGAAAGCAAAACACAGATGAATTCACATAAACAGTTAGAACCAAGATAATGGTCACTCTTTCAGCAGTTTATCTACGTCTTTGTGTACGAGCTCGTATTTATCCCCTTTTCCTAGTTTTTTCTTAACGTCTGCGAATGTGCCCAGTTTCTCGAAATCTCTTAAATACTCTTGTGTGCACTTATCCTTGCTTTTCCACCCCAGGAAGTAGCCGATGTCGTCATTCTTGTACCCAGTGTATATTCCATGTAAATTTTAAGCTATTATCCCACCAACTTGATCCGCGAACTCCTGTGCAGATTAATCAACTCTCTTCTCCTGCACAGGAAGCCACTCAATCTATATCACCCCAAACGGGTTCAAGAAGCTCCTGAACATAGCCTGTAATCCACCACAAGTTAACCACTGTAAATTAAACACCGTTTTATACTTCAGGCTAAATGGCTGAATTTTACACCCACTAAGGGCGAACGCGCTCGTTCTGAAACGCAAAACGGTCTCCGAATTGCAAATTGTCCCCTCAGGAAAAACGATTATTTATGGCCAATCAACCCCTTAATTTCGCTCGTTCACCCGTTTCTGCATCAGTTAAGTGATTGAACCCTGCTCCTCAATTCCAAACGCCCTCGCTGTCTCACTCCTCTTCCTTTTTGTTAGTTCTGAATCAGTTGGAAGGGGAGGACGTTGAACAACAACTGCCCTTGACACTCTCAAGAGTGAGCGGAGGAACCAGAAATCGGCCATGCCCTGGTTTACAATGGCCGAACCGCCTGAGCGATCGAGGATGACTAATGCGTCCAAATACGAGCAGTGGTTACCAACAATGACGTGCGCGGATTTGTCACGGGCATGTGGATTCACCTCCTTAATGATCAAGCCGTGGCCAATGCAGAGCAACTTACCAGTTAAGGCCTGACCAAAGCTGCGCAACCAATAACGAGAACGAAGGACGGGCTTGCGCGCATCAGCACCAAAATCAATTATAAACGAGATTATCGTAGCCAGCGTTAAAGAGCCGAAAGTTACCAACAACTTCAAAGGCATGTACGTAACCCAAGCCACTACGTAAAATATAGTCAAAAACACCTTCTAAAACTTATTCGGAGTACTCCGCTTAGATAACGGATGAATCGGCATTTATACGAAGTGGTGTCTTTTAAATTATTACTCGACAAATAATGAAATAAATACCGAAATGATGTAAATAGTTACAATTTACATATCTACAAAACCTTCAAATAATAAAATGACTCACTTAACTGTAACCTTATCATCAGTAAAACACAACAACACAACAAAACCTTCAAATAATATAACGCATGTGTAAAAAATTTTTTGTGCCTATAATCTACAATGCTAAATCTAACAGTTAATTACTATTAAGACTAGAAAAAATACGAATTCCTTTCTTACCAAATATCATGGTATCAAACCTCCTCACAGAATCTCCGTTCCGAACAAAAGGAGACATTTTTGTTTGGTCTAGCGTTTTTGGATCGCTTTTTTAAAAGGCAATTGTTGTTTTGTCACTTCTGAGTTATTTATCATAATATTGTTGAAATGACATTTTCTATCAGGGTTTCTTTACTTTCTTTTTCTATTTAACATTCTAATACTATAGAAAATAATAATACTAATATAATGTTACAAAAATATTGAAATAAATATTGAAATGATTTGTAATGATAATACAATTTTATGTATTTTATGTACATATATATGATAATATTGTGTATGAATTGTTAGCTTTAATTTAGCTATTTAGTTTCACCTTAAACTTTCAACAAATACTAGTGTCTGCCAACTAGAATACTATGTTAAATTGTAGTGTGTATAAACACAGTTAGTTAGAGTTATGTCATTAATGATATTTGTATTCATAAAATACTATAATTAATATAAGATTGATAACACAGTTGTAATTTTATTTTATAAATTCAATTACAATGGTAATATAATCGCAACAATCTATTTTATAATATTATTAAATAAACCACATCTATATTATCATGGTTTGTAGATGTGACGGTGAGTATAATAAGTTCATATCAGGTATCTTCGGAGAGTGTGTTTCAGGGACGCAAGGAGTTGTTTCCTTTATATTTGGCTGGATATCTATTTGTTGCTGGATAATAGCATACGTACCATAAATCAGAATAAATTTCTTGTTGAAAAGGTCTGACGCTCTATCAACAGTATTTCTTTTATGTTGGATATTTGGAGATATGTCTAACTTAATCTCGTGTTTCATGTTAAATTAGTTATTTACTTAACAAATATTGAGTGTATTGTTTATTGGATTCGATGTTGTACTAGTAGGATAATAATTCTATTATTAGAGACCAAAAAATTAGGCTATAAGCTTATCCATTAAGTTAAGAATTTCAGAGGCGCTAGTTTACACTTTTGTTATAGTAATCATTGTTAATAATATTTTGTGGGGTGGTTTTCATAACTAGTTTGGTCTTTAACTATAAGAAATGGCATATGATATGTGCAGTACACCTAAATAGTTAGAACATTCTTCAGCACAATATATAATTGGAAATGTTGTTGCATATATTTCACTCCCTCTTTATTTTGCTTCAAGACCTGGATAAATTATCAAAAATCACAGAAGGAAGTCAGCAGTAGGACTTAGTCTTGGTATGTTCTTTATCACTTCTTCAGCAAATTATACTTAACTAGTTTCGCTTCTTACTATGAGTTAGGAAAGAGAATATCTAATTCAAAAAATACCTTATATTCTTGCGTGCATCCTTCCAGCATCTTGTGATGTTATAATAATAATGTAATGGTTTGTGTATTCAAAAGCTGATAAAGTTAGAGGTTCGAAGAAAGAACTGGAAAAAGAATGTAACTTGGAGGATAAAGAAATTGATAGAGTTGACACTGTTGAGATGACTGTTTCTACATTTGTCACTGGTGATAACAAGTGATAAGAATGTAGTAATATATTTTCATTATTATATCATAGAGATATTATATCATAGAGACCTACATACATACCTAATCAGCTCTTTAAGCACATCTAAATACTAACAATATCACAAATAGATAAGAATTCAAATAACAGATGAATAAATTATAGAATTTATTAATAAATTATACAGCACAATTGTAAATTGCACGTGTTTAAAACATTTTAAGAATGTGTAATTTTGAAAATTAATATTATTGTGTTAATATATTGTTTTATATAATATGTTACTCTATTTATATAAATGTTTAAATTCAAAGTGTATCTATCTGTTCAGTATTATTCAAATAAGTGTCATATAGACATATATACTAGCATTATGTAATGTTCCACTCCAGAAATGTTCTACACATTATTAATTATAACTTTACAGTGTACAGCTAATAGCTGGGATCCAGGAACAGGGTGTCAGCTATGCCCACCAGGAATCGCCACTTCAAACGGCGTCGAACAAACTTGTCACTGTTCCTACGGCGTTTTCGACCCAGATAATAATATTTGCGTTTGCGGATCAAACCAATTCATTAAATCGGGGGTGTGCACCGCATGCCCAACTGGAATCTCAACAGCGTCTGCCAATGAACTTACTTGCGTCTGCAACTACGGAACTTTCAACTCAACCTCCGTCAAATGCCTTTGCGGCTCGAATCGATTCGTAAAACTAGGCTCGTGTATCTCGTGCCCGACCGGAATATCAACGGCGTTTACCGACGAATCAGCATGCTCTTGTATTTACGGCACGTTCAATCCAACGACGGTAAAGTGCGTTTGCGGGTCTAACTCGTTCATCAAGGGAACCACATGCGTCGCGTGCCCGTCGGTGATTTCTACAGCTTCCGCCGACGAGTCCATATGCAACTGCTAATATGGAAATTTCAACTCAACATCAGTTAAATGCCTTTGCGGATCAAACAGATACGTGAAAGCCAGCGTTTGTACAACGTGCCCAGCTAATTCTACGGCATCGACCGACGAGTCAACGTGCAATTGTAATTACGGGTCTTTCGACCAAGGCCAGATGAAATGCGTTTGCGGCTTAAATTAATTTATAAACTCGGGCGCGTGCGTGACCTGTCCCGCTGGAATCTCAACCGCTTTAACTGATTAATCTTCATGCGATTGCAACTACGGCACCTTCAATCCTACGTCGGTGAGATGCATTTGTGGAACGGGAAAGTTCGTGAGACTCGGTGTTTGTACGTCATGCCCGGCTGGGACTAGCACGGCGGTCGATGAATCAACTTGCACTTGCCCATATGGGTCATTCGATTCTACTTAAATCAAATGCATTTGTGGTAGTAATAAATTCGTTAAATCCGGCGTGTGCACCGCATGCCCAGTCGGGATCTCAACGGCTTTTGCGGATGAGACTTCATGCACCTGCAACTACGGAGCGTTTAACTCAACTTCGGTTAAATGTATTTGCGGAGGAAATCAGTTCGTGAGAAGCGGAACCTGCACGGCATGTCCTGCTGGTATTTCAACCGCTTCCTCTAACGAAGCCACGTGCGTTTGCGATTACGGAACTTTCGATCCAGTGACCTTGAGATGCATCTGCGGATCGAATCAATTTGTGAATAACGGGGTCTGCACCTCATGTCCAGCTGGAAGCTCTTCTTCGGCCGACGAGTCAACGTGCGTTTGTACCTTGAACAAAGTTTTCAACTCCTCTCAAATTTTATGTTTGTGCAGAGATAACCAATATTCTGATGGAACCAACTGCCAAGTTTGTCCAGCCAATTCATTCAGATACTATTATTCTCCTGACTCTACTTGTACTTGCCTCGGTTCATATATAGAATTTATTAATGGACTTTGTTAGTGTGTTGCGGGTTATATGCTTTACAGCGGAGAATGTAGGAAATGCCCCATGTCAAGTACGGCCTCCTCATGTGACTGCACTTGGCTGCCGAATTCAGCTTTTGATACAACTCAAAATCAATGTTTGTGCAACGTAAATACATATTATATAAATTCTTCTTGCGTTCCATGCGTTACTGGATCAACCAGACCTCTCACTCAAGAGTTTTGTTAATGCAGTCAAGGATCTTTCTTCTGGCAGGTAAATAAATGTTATTGTCCAGCTAATCAAATCATGGTGTCTGGGAGCTGTCGAGCGTGTCCAGCAGGATCTACAGCTGGGTTTTTTGATAGCGTATGTACGTGTAACGATGTGTAAACAAATTTTGATATATCCAGCTTTTCATGTATTTGTAACGAAAATACTTTCACTAACTCAGGAATATGTGTCGCATGTCCTTCTGATAGCTATCGAACTCTAACTGATTCATCTTGCATCTGCATCGGAGCCAATATGTATTTCGACTCTGACTCTGTTTCCTGTCTTTGTCTTAGCGGCTATATATTTTATAACTTTTAGTGCGTAAAATGTCCAGGCGCTTCTCTTAGCTAAACCGTTTGTTAGTGTGATTCTAATTATATCTTCTAGAGCTGCCAATGTATTTTGGACACCGGCTACGTCTTGTACCAGTCGTCTCCGCGAAAGTGCCCGGACACGGTTTCGGCCAGGGTCAACGACGCGTGCGTGTGCCTCCTTCCGTTCCAGGTCTTCGACGCGGTCCAGAACCTGTGCGTGTGCCAGCCGAACTACGTCTTGGACGGGAGCGCCTGCGTTCAATGCCCTCCGGATTCCTACAAGCTCTCTCCGACTCAGTGCCAGTGCCTCATCATCGGCCAGAGCTACGTCGGAGGCGCCTGCTCGTGCGCGGCCGGCTACTTCCTCCGGTCCCAGCAGTGCGTCCAGTGCCCTCCCGGAGCCACCTCGAACCCCACGAGCTGCACGTGCGCCTCGGTCGGGACGGTCTACAATGCCACCGCGAACGCCTGCGACTGTCAGCCCAACTTCATGATGTCCAACAGCGCGTGCAGGGCGTGTCCGGCCGGGAGCGCCAGAACCGCCGCCCAGGCCAGCTGCGTCTGCTCAGACCAGAACACGGCCTTCGACTTCGCCCAGTTCGCGTGCGTGTGCGTCGACAACTACTGGCTGTCCGGCGCCTCCTGCGTGAGCTGTCCGCCTGGCGCGTACAAGTCCGGGAGCTCGTGCGCCTGCCTCAGCTCGGCCCTCCAGTTCCTGCCGGCCTAGAACGTGTGCGCCTGCAAGCTGAACCAGTACCTGCGCTACGGGAAGTGCGTCACGTGCACCTCTGGCACGACCGCGAACCCGCTCAAGACGAGCTGTGTGTGCCCGGACGCCTCAAAATCCTTCAACTACGACCAGAACCTGTGCGAGTGCGCGACGAACTACTTCAACCTGAACTCGGTCTGCACGGCCTGTCCGGCGGGAACGACCAGCGCGGCAGGGGCGAGCACCTGCGAGTGCGGAGCCACCAAGTATTTCGACATCCAGAATCTAATTTGTAAGTGTGCCGCTAACTATTATCCGTCCTCGTCTCTTTGCTTGCCTTGCCCGACTGGGTCTTCTAGAACGATATCTCAGGTCTCTTGTCAGTGCTCGTATCCGTTTTCGTTGTTCTCGAATTAGTGCTCATGCGGTCCATAAGCTTATTTGTATGATTAGCAGTGCGTTTCGTGCCCACCAGATTTTTTATCTTCAACAAATGGCTGCGTTTGCGCGGATCCGTATTCATATTTTGATTTAACGTAGAATAAGTGCGTTTGCCTCCCGAAGTACGCGCTCATAAACAACGTTTGCACCCTGTGCCCGAACGATTCGCCCTCACTAGGTTACACTTGCGACTGTTCTTTTGGAGGGAATTCGAATGCTGTTTATAGGAACGGAGCTTGTATGTGCGCTGAAACTGGGTTCGATTTCGAGTTCGATAAGAGGTGCATTAGTTAAGTCCCGGTTAAATAGTTTTAAGTTAGCGCGGTCACTTTGGGTGTAAGCGGGGTTGGTTCGTTCATATTCTGTTTGATTGCAACAATGGTTGTATTTTAAGTTGTTTAGAAGAAGAAGTAGAAAGTAATACCTGTAAAAATGCAATGCGAGATTCCGAAGAGCCCGCAGAATGCAAGCATATACAGGGTTGAGAACTAGGTTAACAAAAATAAATTGATCCAAAATAAGAAGTCGATTTTAAACTTTTCTGTTCAATCAAGTATTATTGATGCGTCAAACGCAGGATAAGTGCACAATGTCGATGATACCTCGCTAACTGAAATAATTAAATGGTGATTGCAACAAATACACGTGATACTTTTATTTTACAGCGTTAAACATATTCTTGCTGATTATAAATTAATATATTAGTCATTTACTATATTTATTCTAATATCATGTTATTTCCACTTCTAATATAATGTAATTACTTTAGCCTTATACAGAAATTAATTAAAATAAAAAGATATTTATTATTGCTAAAAATACGCGATTCATTGATTAAAACATCAAAAATGCTACTCACTTCACAGCTGATAACTTTACCATAGAGCAAGTCGACAAAGTTCCAACTTGTGCAGTTTCGATCAAAATGGTGAACTGCGCTTTGTGCTCGTGCAAGGGCCTGTACTTCCACCAGTCACTCACGCACTTGAATCTGAGCAAAAACTTCTTGAAGCATGTTTCTGGATTTGAAAACATTTCTGATCTCGAATACGTCGACTTCTCGAACAACTTCATAACTGATATTTCGGTGCTGGGAAGAATAAGCTGAAGGTGCTGAAGATAGCGAACAACATGATATTCAGCCTGGAAGTTGTATCTAGCTTGCCTTCGCTTTAAGATTTAGATTACACAAACAACCATGTATATAATATGAAGGCGGTGTTAATGCACCCTTAATTTAAACCGGCTTGGATTTCGTAATAGAAAGTGATTTCAATAATGTAATGCATGTAGATTCTATGCATGACAAAAGAAGAAGCAACTTTGCTTTTTAATGAAGCAAAAAACAACAAGACGTGGTAATATATAGCTAAAATGATACTAAAGTACAGAGACTTGGTAACCATCTGTGACGAAGAGGTTTCACTTTGCATTAGCAACGATTAGGAGTATATTAGTCTCTTTTTCGTTTAGTTCTTGAACATAACCAATCTTCAAATTAATATGTGTAACAATATATTTTTTCACAAGGACTTTTCACAGGGATTTCAAAAGATAAAGCACTTATTTGTGAGTAACTCGAAAGTTTAAATTCTTCAAGGAATTCAAAACCTCAAGCAGCTTGAAACTCTAGTTCTTAGAAACAATGGACTTAATCGTCTACCGGATGAACTTAGTCTTATTTCTGAGCTTACTAACCTTCGTTCTCTCAACATCGCCCAAAATGGACTTGAAGACCTATCCTAGCTGAAACTCAACCAGCTCGAAAGCCTAGATGTTAGTGAAAACAGAGTCAAAGATATAAGCACGTTGGCCGAGTTCAAAGACCTGAATAACCTGGACATCAGTTTCAATCTTGTGGAAAGCGTGGAAGCTCTTAGAGATCTTGTGCAGATAGAACAGCTCAACATCAGCCATAACAAGGTCAATAATATTAATTGCTTAAACAAACTGGAAAAGCTGGTTTACTTCAATATCTCTTACCATCAAAATGACGCCATTTATGGAAGTGGACATATTATTTTACTATAAAATATATTGCTTCTATAAGCATGAATCCATGACAAAAGTGGGTTTTCTATTAAAATTTCACTTCTATACAATGTAAAATTTACCAATATTACAATCTGGTTAGTGATATTATTGTGAATATACCACACAATTTGTATTTTAATAAGTCATTTTTGTAATTCTATGTTACAATTTTATCTCGGTGAATTAAGCAACCAGTTAATCATGATTCTTCGCGTTAACCCAAATTTTAGTATAGTTTAGTTATAATACCAGCTTCAATATTACAGTTTCTACAGCTGAAATATTTGAATAAAAGGAGACTTGCCAGTATTGCGTTTAAAATTTGTCATTGAGTAATTAATCAAAATTTAGAGCATTGAACGCAGAAAATAAAACAAATTATAGCACAACTTTATTAACTGAGATCTAAAAACTAAATAGCTTTGGAGGCAAATCAATACTATATATAAAATATTCTATCAACTGTAGCAACTTCATTCTTTTAGCAGTTCCCAGCTTCATTGACGATATTAATAATAAATAATACTTACATAACTTAGTGTTAACTTCACGTTATTCTGGATAATAAGCCTGAAGAAATATCAATAAATTAGTTGATATAAAGTAGCTGTACACAAGCGAATTTAGTTTAAAATAATTTTGTAATCCGTATTCGCTTATTATTAGTTTGTATAAGTAATTGAGCTCAAAAGTCAAATCCTTACAATTAAAAGCTTAAAATTTTATAAAATACAATAAATTTTTATTTACATCTGTCAAAGTAGCTGCAATTATATTACTATCTAATAATAATATTTATCTAATTCGCAAGCCCAGATAATTACAAAACCGAACACTTCCTCAACAAAATTTTTAAGAGTTGTGTCTATAATTAACTACACGCAAGATCATTACAGATCCTTTGCCAAGTAGAATACAAATATAAATTATTATCCAATACATTGATGGAAGATAGTAGAGATGCAATGTTGGTTGAATAATCACAAGTACCAAAATCTTACTCAAGATCTGTAACAATGCAATCACATAAGTTGTGGGGACTAAAAGTATATTTGAATTACTTTTGGATTTAAATTAAGGAAATCGGTATCGAGCTGGATTAATTAACTGTTAAAGTACTGAAATATCCAATATCGATGAATAATATGATAACTTAACAGAAGGAAATCTTTGATGTGGATAATAATAAATACAGTTGTTGATGAGATATGCAATATACTGTAACAATACCAGACTTCAAGAACTACTATTTCTCTTACAATAAGAAAATGTTAAAACATTGCTTGAAGGTAGTGACGTCTTATATTAAAACAAAACAAAAATGTCACCTATATTTAAGTACAAGCTCTTGTTTCCCCCTACTTAAAAGCTTCTAGCTCACAGGCTAAATTTGCTATAATTAAGAAAAAACGTTAAAGAGATATCACTTGCAACAGAATTATTTCTGTAGAGGTATGTCTATCTATGAAGCATTTAGTAGATTTTAGAACAGATTAAAATGCAATATGTGATATTGATAAACTTATGAAACACCAGAACCATAATATTTCTTGGGTAACAGCACAAGATGAACCAACAGAGGCAGAAATAAAACAATATTTCAGATGTAATGAATCAGAGGTTTAAAGGAAAAAGATAATCTTAATTAATTAAAAATAACAATCTATTTACTACACGTCGATGATACTCAGATACAAAACTAGTGTTGTCAACGATTCTCTGGAAATTAGCAACGACAACGATATGTAAAGTATACATTTTTCAGATTTGTTAAAAGTGATGCACACACTAAAAGTATCTGGATGTTAAAATATTAGCTTCGAACCACATTCAACTCTTGTTCAACATCTTATTGTTTAGAACTGCAAGTTAGATAATGTTCTCAATCTAGAACAAATGACCCAGTTGGTAAGTTTGGACTTGAGTGGAAACTAATTAAGATTTGTTTCAGAACTAGGCGAGTTGGTGAACCTGAAAACACTGATTTTGAAAGATAACAAAATATCTCGAATCGAAAGCTGGACTCAGAACCTGAAGTCTTTAGAGCACCTTGACATGCAAAACAACAAGTTGATTCTTGTTAAAGTATTATTGGAGCTTCCACTTTTGAAAACCCTTCTAATTCAAGGAAATATGATCCGAGATATCGAGTTCTTGAAACGTCACATAAAATATAATAAAACTTGGATCCAGCCCTAAAATATTCCAACAACTAAAGATTACGAGTACTATCTTGGAGATAATAGAGATGATAAAATGGTGCTAGAATTAATGTAGCAAATCGACTTAGAGCGTTATTCTTTGGAAAAAACCGATAAGTATATAGACACTATTTAAGAAGAGGAACTTACAATAAACAACGATACATCTCTTTACGATCTCGGATTTCTGGACCCCTAAAACTAATTTCTTCAGAAGAACACAAAAATATTAACCGTAAAGTTCTGCTCAGAAGTATAAACTTTAAACACCCCAAATATCTTAGTTAAGTTAACGATAAACAACTGCGAGTTGGCAGCAATTAAAGGACTGGAAAGGGTTATTAATTTGACTCATTTGGATCTTTCTTCAAATTAATTAACTGAAATATCAGCTTTAAAAGCTTTAGTTAGCCTAGAAGAATTGTAAACAATAATATGATAATAAGAATAGATTGCCTTGATAAATTGGTGAATCTGAATAACTTTGAAATCAAAAATAACAGATTATTTAATGCAAACGTTTCATAGTTCTGGAAGAATATTAAAAAGTTATTTGTGAACGATAATTTCATAAATGATTTCACAGAGCTGTTCAACCACGATAATTACAACCCGGTCTGGATATCTCCATAAAAGATTCCTAGAATAGAAGATGTTAAAAACTACCTTGGAACAGACGTAAATAAATATAATATTGATATAGAATTAACAAAATACAACACAAAATAATGGATAACTGATAAAAGAAATTTAGACCTCTAATTATAAAAGTTACGAATGTAAATAAAGAATAATCAACTTGAAATAATTGATAACAAACTAATTCAATATCTAAATTTTGTAAATAGTTTTAATCTAGTCAAGTTTGTTATATATAATTGTCGAAATGTGAAATTTGATTATATCTGTAATGTTAAAATTTTACATGTTACAAACTGTGGATTATCTAAAATAGATGGTATCTAGAAAATGTTGTAACTTCAAGAGCTAAATTTGAAAAAGAATAATTTGATAGATGTTACAGTTTTAGGTAATTTGATACACTTATAAACTTTAATTCTTAATGACAATGAAATAAGGGACCTATGTTGTTTGAAGTCTTTGATAAAACTTGAATAACTCAATATTCGTGGAAATAAAATTACAAATTGTGATTTCGTCCTTGAGATGAGAGATCTAAAAAATTTATATTTGGAAGGAAATGCGATTTATAGCGATACTGTGAAATAGCATCCAAATTATAATAACTGGTTAGTTAAATAACGAATTGTAAATGAAAGCAATGAGCATAATGAATATAAAGCAAATAAAAGTATAAATGAAGAAGAATTATTATTTGACATAATTGATAGATAGTACTCTCGAAACATGATATAAATATATCACACGCGTATAAAAACATATCAAATCACTGTTGAGAATGTTTCTTAATCTGTGAATCAACAAATATTTTTCAACATTTAAAATTGTGACTTTGAGTTGGACGAAAATAATTTTTTGATATAGTGCACTCAAGAAAATATTAAAACGATACACATCAACTTTAGAAGATTGGTCCAAACTTGAGAATAATTTAAGAACCTCTACGAAGTTTATAAATTGTTAATAATGTTGAATTGGACCAGCTTGGTTTCATCAACGACTTAAATCTTGGGAAAATTAATATTTAGCGCTCGTACAACGTTAATTTTATTCAGAAAATAAATGTAAAGGTAGTTATGATCACCGGCTGCTTACTTCAGAATCTTGAGGGAATTTAAAATTGGACAGAAGCTCGGAAGCTATACTTGTACTAAAATAACCTGACTTATATTGAGCAACTTAAACATCTCACGAACTTAGAAGTTCTCGTTTTGAGTGCAAACAAAATATAAAATGTAGAACCACTACGGGAACTGGTAAAACTAACAGAACTCGATCTACGTGTAAATTTCATAAAGGATTTCTCACCGATTTCCAAACATCCGAACTATTTGAAATATTAAATTGACATGCAATAGTGATTAACAGTTCATAATGTATTCAAACTTAATTCCTTTTTGTTTGTACATTTATTTGATAATTATTAATTATAAATGAATTGGTATCAAAATCAATCAAAATATATGATTGATTTAGATGGCTACATAATTTTAACTATATTTGATGAAATTAATTATCTGATGATAATTTATGAGGTATAGTAAAATGTACTATTATTTATTGCTATTAAGTAAATTACTTTAATGACATTTATTGATGAGCATATAAATATTATATATACAAATTATAATGACATATACACAGTTTATGATCGTACATTTCCGTTACAAAGTTGTATTTTTTGATTGATTTGAAATTTTGATCTATTATTAATTTATCTATGATTTATGTATAGCTTCACGTTTTTGGAATATTTTCTAATTAATGTTACCACTCTGTTGAAGATGGTATGCAGATGTGAAGATAGCAATTATAACAAATTCATTGCAGGTGTGTTCCAGCAATGTATAACAGGTACATCAGGAGTTACATCGTTTATTTTCGGATGGGTATCTATAGTTTCTTGGATTCTTGCTTGCTTACCCCAAATTAGAGCAAATTATTTGGTAAAACGATCTGAAGCCATGTCAATGGTATTTATACTTTGTTGGATTGTCGGAGATACATTTAACTTAATAGCATGTTTCATACTTGGTCAGCTATTTACGCAAAAGGTTCTTAGCATAGTGTATGTTGTATTTGACGTAATTTTGGTTTCTCAGCACTTTTACTACTTAAAACCTAAAAATCAAACATAAGGAAGCTCTACTAAGTTTAAAGCTCTTGAATCCGTAGTATATGTGTTTATTGCAGCTTCACTTGTTAATAATATATTATGGGGTGGTTTTTACAACTCATTTGGACTTGGTCTTCAAGAAATGACTTATGGTCTGTGCCCTTCTTCATTAGATCTTGGTCATAAATCAGCTCAATATATAATTGGGAATATATTAGCATATGCTGCAATACCATTGTACGTCACCTCAAGACCAGGATAAATTATAAAGAATCATAAGCGGAAAACAGCAGTTGGTTTAAGTGTTGGTATGTTCTGTATTACTATTTCAGGAAATGGTACATAACTTATTTCATTATTTGCAATGACTTCAGATTCATCATATTTGGTATCATAAATACCATTTATTTTAGGCGCTTTGCTACCAGCCTTATGTGATGTGTTTATTGTAATCTAGTGGTTTGTGTTCAGTTAATATGACAAAAAGAGAATTAATAGAAAAGAAATGATAGATTCTGATTCAAAGAATGCTGGTAATGATGTCGAATTACATGCAGCTAATATAAGCATAATGCCGATTTAAGGAACTGAAACTCTTGAGTCCTCTGCAATCACAAGTGAACATAAGTGAAAATATGTTTATAAATGTTATATACTATACAGTATACAGCATAATTTATTAGACTGCAAAAATATATCGAAGTAGTGAATCCAATATTATAAATACATAATGCATCAATATGTACCCTTATTTTATTACCACATCACGAGAATATTTTACTCTACATTGTGAACAAACCAGATATATTTTAAGTCTAAACTTTCTAAACTGTTTATTGGCAGCGTAGACAATTCATCATCTGTGGATGGATCCACAAATGTTTCTATGGATTACCATTAGATCTTAAGCACTTATAGAAAGTTGCTCTATTAAGATAATGTTACATAATCTTATTCTCCACATCGTGATATGTCAACACCATCATTACTGAGTCTGGTACTCCAATGAGGTTTAAACTTGAGTTAACAAAATGATGTAAGTTTCCTTACATTTCAAAATTTTGAAGTGAAAAATGTCAATTAAAATAAAATGTTATCGATTGGTACAAATAGTATTAATATTGTGTAATAACTTCACATATATCACTTTCTGAAAATCGAGTCTAATGAATTATACTGTATTATACTATTAAAAAAATTAAAGTTTACTTCTCTAATTAAATGCTTATTCTATTAAAAAATTCATTTGTTTATATTTAGAGTTTTTGTATGCATGTTTTTGTACTATTTGGAATAAATTTAATAACTCCAGACATGGTATGCTAACTATGAAATATTCAGCTGATATCCACAATTTAATCTGAAGTACCGCAAATTCCCATTGATTTTGTAATATTGAACTTCAACTTCGCTTCTTTAGTTTATTCACCACAGAAATATAGAAACAGGTGGAACTTTAGGAACGGTCCAGGCATTAAATAGCACAGATTATTAACAAGTATAAGGTTAACGAATTTCCCTCGAATATAAGTAATTAGCAATCGAAATAAGCAATGCTCCTTTTATAAATTAATATTTTGTCGAAACTGCTTGTGTTAAACTCGATTTAAATAATTTCACGAAGAATTATATATTGGATAAGGTGTATCTACCAGAGTTTCGAAGAAATAGAAGTAGCTAAGACTCATAAAATTTTGGAGTGTGATACATAATTTAAATAAAATTTTACTAAAGCGCGGTCAATGAAATATAATCACATACAAATAGTTACAACCCTTCTTCTTACTGTTATTATCCACACTTAATATAAGAAACTTACATTATAATTATAGCAGATAAATATAAATATATCCAGTTACCACAACTCGAAAAGTCAAACTGGAATCTGGATGACTATAATAATCTTCTCACTCGCTCATGTTCCAAGTCTTCAATTCTCGACGGTTACTCCGAGCCCGTCCGATCCAGCGTTGCCTTGGGCTTCGCCTTCTTGCCTTGCTCCCACACCCTCGAGGCCTGGCGGCGCTCGTAGTGCCCTTCTTCCGGTAGCTTGACGGTCTCTCTAACCTTACTTCGTCGCGATGGTGCCTTCATGCAGAGCATTAGTGATCAAGCTGGTGTAATGCAGCTTGGCTTCTTCGTTAGCGCGCGCTACTGCAAGACAGCAGTGTTTGCTTAGGAAGGAGTCCATATTTCATTAATATTAATAGTATAAACTATGTGTCTATTTAAAATATGTGAAGAATTTAGCAGATTGTTATTTATAATAGAATTTTCAGATTTGATTCTAAATTTCAGAGTTGTTCAAAATACAGGTTATAATCATTCTCATTTCGGGTGATAAGAAAAAAGGCAGTAATCGAGTTGGGACTGAGATTAGTAGGCGGGTTGCAATTAATTGAATGAATTCGTTTTACCTTGACCGCAAATACTTTAGTAAAATTTTATTAAAATTATGTATCACACTCCAAAATTTCCGCATCAAAAATGATTATTAATCGTAACTATATCTAGTGATTCATTGATATTGTACACAAACCAGTGATAAATTCCCCATGAAATCGATCATATGAATCATAATGGCATCAGTTTCGTTTTGTCTTTAATTTGTAAAGAGTCATCTGGTAAAATAGAGTTTTTAGTAGAGAACTACTAATACTCAATGAAACTTAACCAACCAAAAGCTTGTTTATAGCCTTTCCTAAACGATGGCGGAAACCCATCTATTGTTCTGTCTGGTTTTAATTTTCTTTTTCTAATTGCCACAAGAAATTGGGTTCAGTTAGATATTAAAAATTGATTTGTGTTTTCCGGCAATCCACAAAAAATTGCAGTACTTTAACAATATAGCAACTGTTGAGATGCTAGAATTCAATTTATATAATATAATTTGGAAAGAACGAAGAACTTTTGAAAATAACGAATTTTCATTTTTCAAAAACAAATGTTAACGCCTTTAAATTTAATTATAAGAACTCAAATGACTTAATGATTATTTAATGATTTTTTCGTAAGTATCTATTGTAATATCTCGTTCAATGCAATGATGTGAGATGTATTGTATACTGCGTAGATGAACAAATAATTACAACAATGGATTGAATATAACATTTATCAAAATTGAATTATGATCAAAAATGAACTAAAGAGTGAAAAATGAAATGAAAACTGTATTGTGAGAATATTTTACTTTAATATTTCGAGAGGTAGTGAACGCATAATATTTATAAAATTTCACTCCTGAATTCCAAAAAAAGTTATAAAATATTACTGTGAAAAAAGTATAGAGTAGTCAGGTAAAAAATAATTAAATAACAAATTAATAATATAAATAATATAAATCATTAACCACCTCAAAACGCTTTAACGATTTTCTCGACCGTTTATTTCAGGAACTGAATCAGTTTTTCCGATTTGAATTCGCATTCGAAATCTGTTTCCGTTTTAACAATTTTCGTCAGTTTGAGGAGAATGGGCGAATCGTTCAAAAACGGGATTCCCACCACTCCCGCATTGTAAAAATTGTTCATCGAGTAAATTCTGAGTAAACAGAATCGCGGTTTCTTGGCCGGTTCGCAGGGGATCTGGTAGCTCAACTTGAACAGCTTGTCGTGCAGGATCTGATTAACTGATATGAAATCGTGCGGATGGGCTAAAATAAACGTGAGAGCCGACCAGAACATGTTACAGAGGAATTGCGACTCTAATTAAGTAAATACTTATTTAAGAAAATGTAACTTGTCAAGCTTAATGGTCAAATTATTGTAAATCAACTGGGGCTGGAAGACATCAATCTTGTAGGACAGGAGAATGTTCGAAAACTACTACGGAGCAACTATTCCTACGTGATTCCTTCTCATCGCATACCGCTTAGCACAATTCTAGAAAATACAAATGTTAGACTTCAAATCAGTTGATTAAGACAATAAAGGCTGCGGAGACACGTCAAGGCGCGGGGACGGAGTAGAATCGTCGCCAGCCCACTTTGGAGGATCTGAGATCTCATCAGGCTCGAAATCACTTCTTAATAGCTCACGGGCTTGCTTTGGTGATACTCCACGCTACTTTTGCTAACTCATTTCGTCAATTTACTCGAAATCACATTTAGGAGAGCTATTTTAAGATTATTATTAATTATTTTACTGCGGACTTTACATATTTTGTTGGAGTGTTTTGTTATTTACAGAAGCAGCAATATCTGAATTTATCGAATTTAGCATATTTTGATTTTACACAAGTTAAGATCGTAGCTAGTTTAGTTGATCTTGTTAATATGCATTAACCATTTATAAACGAATTTGAGTTTATTGATCGATTAAATGAGTAACAACAAGTTTTTTAGCAGCCAATTTTTACTTCTACCATTCAATATTTTGTTATTTTTTGAGTAATTCTAGTTATTACTCTTATCTATCTATTAATTTCATATCTAAGGCTGCAATATCTAGTTATACTTCCTTTTCTTAGGTTGGAGGTTGATAAACGAATTAGCCTCCGAGCTATATTGTTGGTTAGGCTACTTATGGACAATAATTATAATTATTTTGCTATTAGTTGGAGTAGTTATACATTTCCTACTCAACATATTACTCAACCTGCTTTTAACACGCGTCTTTAACTAATTAATCTTTCAATTATTATTTAACCTTGTTTTGTATTGGAGTAGATATTTCTTTTTTGGTAGATATTTCTACCTCTGGCGATTAACTATCACGCTCCTATATGTTTTATCTTATATCTGGTGAATTCGTATTCGATTAATTTTTAATTTATTCAGTTTTCTTAAATTTTAATTGTTATTTTTAACTGATTTGTTGCTATTTTCGTTATTCTTTTTCTTTTTCTTCTTTTTACTTTATAAGCTGCTTGGTTTCTTTTCTATAAGGTAAAAATATTTCTTATGGTGACTTCTTGGTTAATTTAGTTACCTTTTATTTATAACTATTGCTTTGTTAAATTATTTTATTTATATGATTACCTTGTAAAAGGTCTTCTTAAGACAATTTTTGTTAATTGCTTTCAATGATTGGGTATTATTAACCATATTTTACAACTTTGACTGCTTTTTTGTTTTCAAGTAATATGGCAGGTTAGGCGTTAGCATAGAATTTTCCTTCAATCATTACACCAGGTACAGCTTTTAAATACATTTAGAAATTGGTGTGGAAATTATTTTACATTCGTATTAATTGTTAATATTGAAAATATTTGTATAAAGTGGAAAGATTACATTTTTTCTCTTCATTGACAATAAACAACCAGAAATAAATAATCAGCTCAGAACTTCTTCAACGATAACTCCTCCGTTTACTTCAACATTTTCTTCTTTTTGCCTTTTGTTTTCGCTGAGTAGTGTTTATACATCAGCATGAACGAGTTCGTATCTTGTTCCCTTTCCTAGTTTCCTTTTTACGTCAGCGAATGTGCCGAGTGCGCCGAAGTCTTTGATGTATTCTTCTCCGCATTTTTCAATTGGTTTCCAGCCCAAAAAGTACGAGATGTCATCGTTTTTGTACTTCGTGTACACCCCGCCCAGGTTATTCGCGATTGTGATTCCGACCTGGTCCGCGAACTCTTATGCACTCTGATTTTCACCCCTAATTTAGGGTTCGAGCCACTCCACCTCAATATATCCGAATGGGTTCAAGAAGCTCCTGAACATGGCTTATAATCCACTACAGGTCAACCATTAAAGATTAAATACTGTGTGGTATTTTAAGCTAAAAGGCTGAATTTTACACCCGTCAAGAGCGAAAACGCTCGTTCTGAACCGCAAAAGTGCTTCCGAATTGCTTATAGTTCCCTCGGGAAAAATGATAATCTGAGGCCAATCAATTCCATTATTTCGTTCGTTGACCCGTTTTTGCATCATTTAAGTGATTGAGCCCTGGTCGTCAATGCCGAAATCGCGGGCCGTTTTCGCCCTCTTTTTCTTCACTGACTCGGAGTCGGACCCGAGAGCTTGCCTCTGCACCACGATTGCGCGCGAAACCTTCAAAAGTGAGCGCAGGAACCAGAAATCGGCCATTCCTTAGTTTACAATGGCCGAACCGCCAGATTTATCGAGCATCACCAGCGCGTCCAAATATGAGCAGTGGTTTCCAACCACCACATCAGCCGATTTGTCACGAGTCTGCGGACCTCTCAGCTCAGGACAAAATTTGATGTGTGTGATTTGAACTTTTTCTAAAAGATTTTAACCATGTATTCATAAGTATGTAATCGTGCATTTAAAGCTATTACGCCCATTTCCACCACTAAAAACCACCGAAACTGGCGCAATTTTCCTCACCTCAATTAATCAAAATTATTTTATATCTTTTCTCCTAGCCTAGCTAGAGGCACACAAATTTAACTGGCATATTTTCTAATTGCCCAATAGAATGCGAAGGACTATTGTAGCTCTGCGTCTGGTTCTAAATATGATGATGTTGGTTATAACACGAGAAAGGTGTTCAATCAGGTCTCCCAATTAAAGAATAGAATGTAGTTACAATATATTAAATACTATTATACCGGCAAAGATGCAATCTATACAGTTATTAAATGAATTTATGCAAAAATCATATCTTTTGAAATAGAAAGAGGTGACGAATTCCATCACATAATATAAATTATTACTATAAAATTAATAAATTTATATCAATCAAACCCTTTTATCAATAAAAATCAAAAGGGTCTGTAACTGAGCACTTTTGGGGTCTGTAAGTGAATAGGGGTGGTGGTCTGCATTCGAGGTAATGTAGTACTTGAATAGATATTTTGAGATTTCTCATATAAAGACCTAACTTAATCTCATAATAGCATAAACCGTATATTTTAACCGGATATTGGTATTGGTAAAGAAAATAAGTGCAAAAATAAATGAATTGCTCGCAATTATCATGATATTATCATTATGATAGCGCTTTTACATGAAGAATTTAAACGACTATATTTTAAAAATATTAGATTTTACACTAGATTTTACACAGACCCAAGTTCACTTTTTGACTCTTGAGAAAACACATATAAGCTTTAGAAATTGAAAACTACACGATTTTGCTTGGCTCTATACGCGAGTGTATCCAAGAGTCTTTTCGTGAGATTTTACTGTATTGTTGCTGTTTAGTGAGTCATGTTTCTAGTTCACGTAAGACGAAGATAAAATAGATGACGTCTTTCTTTAATATTGTAACTACATGTTCAATATTGGTTAAAAAGGAACTATATGGTGATATATCTTTATGGTTAGCACCTAGAATATAGAAAACGCAATTTTCTGTCAAATTTACAGTTATTCGAATAAGCAATGTTATAAACACTTATACAAACAAAAAATGCAACAAAAACTTTATTAACAATACTAAGGCTCTATGTAATCATTCCAAATATAAACACTTATATAATTTACTACAATCTTTAACCATTATTATCAAATAGAGCTACGTTTTATACATTTCGCATTTAATCCCAACAGTTTTTTAATATACTGCAAATCTTAAAGTTATTTATAGTTATTTACAGGAAATCTGAAAATATTGTAAATTATTGTAATTTGAGAACAATTATTCAACACAATAGGTCCCATGCACTAAAAATCAAAATACATCTTTTCACTTCAAAGATGATTCTGAAATTCGCAGTTTACACAATTTAGTGCGCAATAAACAGCTGGGATCCAGGAACAGGGTGTCAGCTATGCCCACCCGGAATCGCCACTTCAAACGGTGTTGAACAAACTTGTCACTGTTCCTACGGCGTTTTCGATCCAGATAATAATATTTGCGTTTGCGGATCAAACCAATTCATTAAATCGGGGGTGTGCACCGCATGCCCAACTGGAATCTCAACAGCGTCTGCCAATGAACTTACTTGCGTCTGCAACTACGGAACTTTCAACTCAACTTCAGTAAAATGCCTTTGCGGTTCGAATCGATTCGTAAAACTAGGCTCGTGTATCTCGTGCCCGACCGGAATATCAACGGCGCTTACCGACGAATCAGCATGCTCTTGTATTTACGGCACGTTCAATCCAACAACAGTAAAGTGCGTTTGCGGGTCTAACTCGTTCATCAAGGGAACCACATGCGTCGCGTGCCCGTCGGTGATTTCTACAGCTTCCGCCGACGAGTCCATATGCAACTGCTAATATGGAAATTTCAACTCAACATCAGTTAAATGCCTTTGCGGATCAAACAGATACGTGAAAGCCAGCGTTTGTACAACGTGCCCAGCTAATTCTACGGCATCGACCGACGAGTCAACGTGCAATTGTAATTACGGGTCTTTCGACCAAGGCCAGATGAAATGCGTTTGCGGCTTAAATTAATTTATAAACTCGGGCGCGTGCGTGACCTGTCCCGCTGGAATCTCAACCGCGTTAGCTGATTAATCTTCATGCATTTGCAACTACGGCACCTTCAATCCTACATCGGTGAGATGCATTTGCGGAACGGGAAAGTTCGTTAGACTCGGTGTTTGTACGTCGTGCCCGGCTGGGACTAGCACGGTGGCCGATGAATCAACTTGCACTTGCCCGTATGGGTCGTTCGATTCGACTTTAATTAAATGCGTTTGTGGTAGTAATAAATTCGTTAAATCCGGCGTGTGTACCGCATGCCCAGTCGGGATCTCAACGGCTTTTGCGGATGAGACTTCATGCACCTGCAGCTACGGAGCGTTTAACTCAACTTCGGTTAAATGCATTTGCGGAGGAAATCAGTTCGTGAGAAGCGGAACCTGCACGGCGTGTCCTGCTGGTATTTCAACCGCCTCATCTAACGAAGCCACGTGCGTTTGCGATTACGGAACGTTCGACCCCGTGAACTTGAGATGCATCTGCGGGTCGAATCAATTTGTGAATAACGGAGTCTGCACCTCATGTCCGGCTGGAAGCTCTTCTTCGGCCGACGAGTCAACGTGCGTTTGTACCTTGAACAAAGTTTTCAACGCCTCTCAAATTTTATGTTTGTGCAGAGACAACCAATATTCTGATGGAACCAACTGCCAAGTTTGTCCAGCCAATTCATTCAGATACTATTATTCTCCTGACTCTACTTGTACTTGTCTCGGATCCTACAAATCATTTTCGAATGGTGGCTGTTCATGTTCATCTGGATATATGCTTTACAGCGGAGAATGTAGGAAATGTCCCATGTCTAGTACCGCCTCCTCATGTGACTGCTCTTGGTTGCCGAATTCAGCTTTTGATACAACTCAAAATCAATGTTTGTGCAACGTAAATACATATTATATAAATTCTTCTTGCGTTCCATGCGTTACTGGATCAACCCGACCTCTCGCTCAAGAGTTTTGTTAATGCAGTCAAGGATCTTTCTTCTGGCAGGTAAATAAATGCTATTGTCCGGCGAATCAAATCATGGTATCTGGGAGCTGTCAAGCGTGTCCAACAGGATCTACAGCTGGATTTTTTGATAGCGTATGTACGTGCACTGGAATTCTAACTTTGTTGGATTCATTGAGTAATACATGCGTTTGCGTTGATAATACTTTTAATAAGGCAGGAATTTGTACATAATGCCCAACAAACAGCTATCGAACTCAAACTGATTCATCTTGCATCTGTATTGGAACCAATATGTATTTCGACTCTGGCTCAGTTTCCTGTCTTTGTCTTAGCGGTTATATATTTTATAACTTTTAGTGCGTTAAATGTCCAGGCGCTTCTCTTAGCTAAACAGTTTGTCTATGTGATTCCAATTATATCTTCCAGAGCGGCCAGTGTATTTTGGATGCCGGCTACGTCTTGTACCAGTCCTCGCCGCGAAAGTGCCCGGACACGGTTTCGGCCAGGGTCAACGACGCGTGCGTGTGCCTCCTTCCGTTCCAGGTCTTCGACGCGGTCCAGAACCTGTGCGTGTGCCAGCCGAACTACGTCTTGGACGGGAGCGCCTGCGTTCAATGCCCTCCGGATTCCTACAAGCTCTCTCCGACTCAGTGCCAGTGCCTCATCATCGGCCAGAGCTACGTCGGAGGCGCCTGCTCGTGCGCGGTAGGATACTTCCTCCGGTCCCAGCAGTGCGTCCAGTGTCCTCCCGGCGCCACCTCGAACCCCACGAGCTGCACGTGCGCCTCGGTCGGGACGGTCTACAATGCCACCGCGAACGCCTGCGACTGTCAGCCCAACTTCATGATGTCCAACAGCGCGTGCAGGGCGTGTCCGGCCGGGAGCGCCAGAACCGCCGCCCAGGCCAGCTGCGTCTGCTCAGACCAGAACACGGCCTTCGACTTCGCCCAGTTCGCGTGCGTGTGCGTCGACAACTTCTGGCTGTCCGGCGCCTCCTGCGTGAGCTGTCCGCCGGGCGCGTACAAGTCCGGGAGCTCGTGCGCCTGCCTCAGCTCGGCCCTCCAGTTCCTGCCGGCCTAGAACGTGTGCGCCTGCAAGCTGAACCAGTACCTGCGCTACGGGAAGTGCGTCACGTGCACCTCTGGCACGACCGCGAACCCGCTCAAGACGAGCTGCGTGTGCCCAGACGCCTCCAAGTCCTTCAACTACGACCAGAACCTGTGCGAGTGCGCGACGAACTACTTCAACCTGAACTCGGTCTGCACGGCCTGTCCGGCGGGAACGACCAGCGCGGCAGGGGCGAGCACCTGCGAGTGCGGAGCCACCAAGTATTTCGACATCCAGAATCTAATTTGTAAGTGCGCCGCTAACTATTATCCGTCTTCGTCTCTTTGCTTGCCTTGCCCGACTGGGTCTTCGCGAACGATATCTCAAGTCTCTTGTCAGTGCTCGTATCCGTTTTCGTTGTTCTCGAATTAGTGCTCGTGCGGTCCATAAGCTTATTTGTACAACTAGCAATGTGTTTCGTGTCCGGCTGGCCTGACTTCAACGGCTTCTGGTTGCGCTTGTCCAGATCCGCACGCCCGCTTTGACTTAACTTCGAATTAGTGCGTTTGCGTTTCTAATTACGCGTCAATAAGTGGTACTTGTACTTTATGCCCGGATAACGCTCCTTCTCTGGGTCATACCTGCGATTGTTCTTTTGGCGGGAATTCAAACGCTGTTTTTAAGGATAATAAGTGCCAGTGTACGTAGGACGGCTACGATTTCAGTTACGACAAGGCCTGCATCAAGCCAGCGCCAGTAAAGGTGTTTTAAGCCAGCGCGCTCACTTTCGGCCTCAGCGCAGCCGGTGCCTTTGTCTTATGTCTTTTTGTAACCCTTCTTTCAGCATTTTTAATTCAGAGGAAGAAGAACGCACCGTACAAGCACAACTTCAAGATGCCGCCCAGACTCCCACAGCACGACCTTATTCCAGTACGGTCCGAAATTTACAGAATGGAACCTGTTCAGATGCCGAAAGCTACTCTGGGGAATTTTACAACCTCCGTTTCCCGGTTCGTCGAATCGGCCGATTTCGGGCGCGTTCAAAATGTTGACGGGGTGAACCAGGCGGAAGTCGTTAAGTGGTGAACAGCGTTTTAATTTATTTTAGATATTTTGAGTCAAATAAATGTATACGACCTTACAAATAACTTTTGTATGAGCCCCTTTCACCAGGCTATTGTTGACTGTTCATTAGGAGGGAGTTTTAACACTGTTTATTTAAATGGTTGTGTTAATTATTAAGCGCAAGTTTCAGTTTTGCCGCTATTTATATTTCACTTCCTCGAGACGGCAAACGAACGACTGTGAGACTTTTGAAAGCAAAACATAGGCTTTTGTAATTTTCATCTGTTGCAAACCAATTAAGATAAAGGTAATATAAATAATAAAGCTACATGTATATTATACTGTATATTATATTTCATGGAGATAAGGCTACAATTATGTGAGTCATTTTATATGTATTTATATGTATTTATTATGTATGTACATGTATGTATATAAATAATATAATAATATTTATATAAATAATGAATGCACCGTAAATTAATAATTAAAAGTTTAAAACTGATCCGAAAGTGCACTCAGAATTTTTATAATTACGCTATATTCTATTCCGTTTATACATATTTAGTACCAACTTGTTATAATTATAAAATTAAAGTAGAAAATTGTAAAATATGATCGAAATTCTGCTGTCATTTGTATTTTCCGTTTTTAAAATGAATAAATTATAAATTTAATACGTAATATTTTAACGTTTGATTATTTTCTAAATTATTAGTTTGTAAAAGTGTATCACTCCAAATGAATAGAGTGTTTAAAATTGTTGCGCTTGGTGCGACCGCTGTCGGGAAATCGTCTATTCTCCTGCGAGCTGCCCGTGATCAGTATAGTGACGTCCACTAGCTTAATATTGGAGCCGTTTATTACAGGAAAACTGTTGAACTGAAGGATTCAGAAGAAGTAATTAAACTGGAGCTGTGGGACACCGCAGGTTAAGAGAGGTATAATTCAGTCACCCAGTTGTACTATAGGAACGCGAGTGCAATTCTTATTGTGTTTTCATTGGACGATGAAGAATCACTTAAGAAAGCGATTGAGTGGCGCAATATACTACTGGAGCAAAATTCTGATGCTATTATAATCTTAGTGGGGAACAAATCGGATATGCTTTTGACGTGTTTACAAGCTGAATAATACGCTTTGAGCAATACTTTGTAGTATTTTGTTGTATCAGCCAAATTGGGCAATGGAGTTGAAGAATTATTTTAATATATCGCACAGGCTTGCAATAATCTAAAATAACACACCCAGTCAGCGAAAGTTTAAATTGTTGCGCCATAAGAATAGAAATCGTTTTGTTGTTTCTTTTGACTGAAAATATTTTTTTCTTTAATTATTTAGGTATAATACTTTATTAAACTTTATCTGTGTTTCAGATTAATTGATTCAGAATTATAATTCAGAATAAAATAAAAAACGATAATTATTATTGCGGATTATGCAGCCGTCACAGGAAGTTATTTTATTAACTATTTAATCACACTTCAAAGAAGAAGACATCATAAATTACGTCTATACTGGCCCTTATTCTCTGATCATCACACTTCAAAGATATGTGATTAGAATCATTATGAATGAAATTGCTAAATAAATATATACATATACATAATATAATATTTAAAATATATTTCACCTTCACATATTAATTGTAGTGTACATTTAAGTATTATTATTAAACACTTAAAACTGTTGATTAATGTTATGTTAATATTTCGCAACATTTTAATAATATTGATAATGATTATATTGGTTTGATTGATATTACACTATATTTATAAACTGTAATTAAAAATGGGTATATCGATAATTTAATACATATTATTAAATACTTACTCCACACCTATATATAATCTATAATGGTCTGCAGATGTGACGGCGAGTACAATAAATTTATTGCAGGGATCTTTGGAGATTGTGTTACAGGAACTAAAGGAGTTGTTTCCTTTATATTTGGCTGGATATCTATTTGTTGCTGGATAATAGCATATTTTCCACAAGTTAGAATAAATTTCTTGTTGAAACGGTCCGAAGCCCTTTCAACTTCCTTTCTTTTATGTTGGATCTTTGGGGATATATCAAACTTAATTTCGTGCTACATGTTAAACTAGTTATTCACTTAACAAATATTGAGTGTGTTGTTTATTGGATTCGATGTTGTACTTGTGGGCCAGCACTTTTACTACCAGAAGTCCAAAAACTAGACGGAAGGCTTGTCTACAAAATTAAGAGTTTCAGAAGCTGTAGTATATGCATTTGTTATTACAGTTATTGTTAATTGAACAACTGTTTTAGTAAGTATGCGGTCGAAGATTAATTGAGTTGAGAGGTTTATTTTATGTTATTAATTTTGTTGAAACGAAATAATGTTAAGCTTGTCAGTATTTCCACTTCGCAAATAATTAACAAAATTCTCGAAATCGACTTCAACCATTTAATAGGTAAATTACTATTTTCGTGTTCAATATATATTAAAACATATTATTCGTATTTTAAATCACTTTATTCATTTTTTATAAATGTGTGTGTACCCTCTTATGTCATTTTATTCACTAATATGCGTTTTATAACACTCTGGACACAAATGATATCCTTTGCACGAATACACATATCTGCTATTACATTATTTGCAGCCGACACATTACGCACTTACTTTTGTATATACATGATAGTGTTTATATGCTTCTATTACTGGTCCTTTAATTGGGCTTACTGGTTGGTTACAACCTTCAATTTTTCGTGGTGTAGCTTTAATTTCATATTTTGTTAGATTTATTTTCATTTAATCAATTATGCTTTCAATATAATCCGTTATTTTAATTTCTTTATATTCTGGATGCAATAATTTCATCAAAGAAAACCCATTAACTAATATTACTTACATAAAATAAATAAACATCCTTGTGGTCCAACGAGTACATCGTCCTGGAAACTTAATATTTTTTGTAAGTTGGTCTATAATCAACTCCTTTATAATTATTATTGTAGTAACGAACTATTTCAGGTTGTTCTCTGGGAATACCACGAGAACTTACAAATTCTTACAATTAACAGGGTTATTTCACAAATTTTGATTTTGTATATATCATGGTTAAAGTTTTCTACTTTTTGCATTACCAGGTTTATTTTAGCTCAAAACTTCTTCTTCATGATCATTAAATATTTTATTTAGTTCTTCTAGATCATCTTCGTCATATTCATAGTCAGAATTTTCAGATTCTTCTTCATCAGATTCTATACCGTCTAAATTTGTCGATTTCTTCTAAATTATCGATTTCTTCTTCAGGTTAATCTAATAACAATTTAATATGACCATAACAGACATTAGAATGTATTTCCTCCCATTCTCTGCAAGACATTCCAACTTCATCAGCTATAAACTAATTGCGTATTTTAGTGTTCTTAGACCAATTATCTTTGACAGATCCTCGCTCTTTACCTGATATCATCATTGTAAATAGTATCATTAAGTATTTATCGAATTCTGATTTAGTTAATCTAGAATGCCCTCCATATTTCTACATTTTTCTTACTTCTGTCAAAGTTTTAATGTTATTATAGAATTATGGAGTAAATAATTATGTATGGGTTTCATAGATGCTTTCATTCATTGTTGGCATTATTTTTGTTAGGTGCGAAGTGGAAATACTGACAAGCTTAACATTATTTCGTTTCAACAAAATTAATAACATAAAATAAACCTCTCAACTCAATTAATCTTCGACCGCATACTTACTAAAACAGTTGTTCAATTAATAATATTCTTTGGGGTGGCTTCCATAATTAGTTTGGCCTTGAACTATAAGAAATGGTTTATGACTTGTGCCGTACACCTAAAGAATTGGAACATTCTTCTGCACAATATATAATTGGAAATATAGTTGCATATTTAGCTTTACCACTCTATTTCGCCTCTAGGCCTGGACAAATTATCAAGAACTATAAGAGGAAAACAGCTGTTGGACTTAGTTTAGGTATGTTTTTCATCACTTCTTCAGCAAACTATACACAACTAATATCTTTACTTACAATGAGTTAAGATCGTTAATACCTTATTCAAAAAATTCCATATATTCTCGCGTGCATATTGCCTGCAACATGTGATATTGTTATCATAGTACAGTGGTATATTTATTCAAAAACAGACAAAAGTGAGGCAAAGAAAATCGAAAATGAATGTATTTAGGAAAATAAAGATATTGCAAGATGTGATACAGTTGAGATAGCTGTTTCTTAATCTACTGATAAAGATAACAATTGAGTTGTATATTGTATTACTTTATAATATTACTTAATAATAACACTTTTTATATATCGGCTCACTCTTTTGGTACATCTAAAAACATCCACTCAATGATCAATTATACTTCAATCACAGTAACATTTTTAAAGGATATTTTTATACGTTTTTCACATGGTCGGGAATAAAATTTGTCACTCGCTTACAAGGCCATTCCAACACCATTATAAGCGAGTTGACCTACCCCCTTATATTAAATAGATGTTAAATCACACATAAAACTAAATACATTAATATTATTAGATAAAATAAGAAGCACAAGCACTTAGTTTCAAACAAAGATGAAAACCATTTTAATTAACTCGAAAATTATCAACCACAGAATTATTAAAATATTAAAAATATATATTATTATTACTTGGTCATAGTAAAATAACTAGTATATATTTATTTATTTCGTTTGGATGTATTGTTGGATTGTTGCTGTTGAGTGAGTCATGTTATCTTATAAGTATTTATGTAGTATAAATTCAGAAATTAGTTGTTCGAATACAGACACCCGAGCAGTTTTCAAAAATGGCCAGAGTGTCTATAAGTGAGAGCAAATCTGGCCCAGTTTGGTATATTTTCTGTGTCAGATTTGGTTTTCCATTTCAGTTACAGACACCTTTTCCAAAAATATTCTGAAAATTTAATCAGATTTCTAGTTTCTTGATCTAATTTGCATAAATTACCATTATATAGAAGATTAAGTAACATATAATTACTATATAAGTATAGTATATAATTTATATTTATGGTAGTGTCTTATATGGTCATACAAAGTTCAAAAGCTCAAAAAATTTAGTAAATACAAAAGAGATTTACAATGTTCAATTCACTTACAACCCCTTTTGTAGTTCAGTTATAGACACCTTTACTACAAAAATCGAAGGTCTATGTCTGTATCTGAGCACCTTAGGTCTGTAAGAGAAAGGGGATGTCTCAATTCGAGGTTATGTAGTAAATGATGTTTAGATTATTGTTAAATAGTCGTTTCTAGTATTATATTGTTTAGATTAAATTCTAGAATATTGAATAAATGTATCTTTGTGTGTTAAAATTATAATTCAATAATCAAACATTTCTATATTATTTCCTCTCCAATAATGAAAGTGTGTGTGATTTCTGACTGGATATTCAAGAAAATCCGGTTCGTTTACAAGCACAAAATTGCTTTTTACGATAAAATTCACTTGTTTTAGCCAGGGAACGAGCACTTAAATTTAAAAAGCGGATCAAAACGCGTTTTTGTCACCTTCAAAAACGTTAAATTCCTCCTCCAAATTTGCTACGACGTGAACTTCCCCGTTTTAACGCACTGCGCCCCGGACGTAATTATCATTGTCACGAACTGGACGCGTTAAACACAGGTAACATTTATCTTGGCCAGAGCGCGTGCAATCGAGAACCAGTGCTGCGTAGTTGTATCAAATCGGAGCGGAGGTAATTTTGGGGGCTCGAGGTGCGTGGATTGGAGCGGGAACGAGGTAGCGGGGGACGTAATTTAGACAGAAATTGATATAGAGGGAATGAGGAGGGAGAAAGAAGAGTGGGAGCGAGACGTCGTGAGAGTGGAGGGAATCGAGGACGTAACGTTTAACATGGACTGAAGTATAATTTTTGCAATTTGGTACTTGATTGTGATTTAAAATATACGCAAGACAACAACAATAATATTAAAATCATAATAACTTACATTTGGTGCTTCAGAAGTTCAATAAACATTAAATTGTTTGTTTAGAAATTGTTTCACTCCAGTAATTTTTCGATTTATATATTTTATCATTTATATTTTTTATCAACTAAAAGCAAAATTTTAAATACTAATAGCCAAGTTAAGGCCACTAGAATAATTTATTCGTGTACCAAGTATCTGCTAATAAGCCTATATCCTAGAAGTTAGACAAAAAATAGATAATTTTTTGAATATTAATAAATTTATCTGAATAAATAGAAAATAATATTACCACACCACTCCAATCAATATTATAGCTAAGTCAATAGTTGCATTCGTTTTCATTTATCTTATTTTCAAACAACGATTAAATGATTTTGCTGAAGAATTAATAAATTTTTGTGTTCATATTTTATTAATGACTTGGTCACTATTTGAATTATGTTCATTTTTCATGGAGTGTGCTATTTATCACTTTGTGCCTCATCACCAAATGCATAAATATCATATTATAATGTTCAAAATCATGTCAAAATGTGTGTCAAGAATATAAAAAAGACGCTAACAATTAAAGTAATAGGTTACTTATCAGCAATATTTTTTATCAGTCCAAATACGTATTCTAATTTTAAATGAATTGCACTAACAAGTCCACTTCCTTGTTAATCATCATAATCTGGTTGTTCAACATCGTGGAAACGTAATTCTTCTTTGAAGCTAACGAGGCTCTGGACTGTTAAATATTTTTATAGTACATTATATTTCTTATTTTCTTATGAGATTTATGAACTGAGAGTATTTTGTTGTAGAACTTGAGCTCGTCTGTTGTCGGAACTTTTTAGCCTTACTAAACTATATTTAAAAAAATTCTAGTGGTGCTTAAGTGTTTCTGCTTTAGTAATTTTGTTAAAGCTAAAAGACAAGAAATTTAATTGTGTTAACTTCGACAAAGGAGAAACGTCAATTATGCCTGAATAAGGTGCAGAAATATTTTATAGTTTATATAAGTGCTACAATGGATGCAGATCATCAATTTACGTTTAAGCCATGTATAATGTTTTTAGATTTTTCAGAAATTGAAGGGGCCATATGTCAGAAATACTTGTTGCAGAGATAGTTAATTCTGTTAGTTAAGCGCAGAATTTAAGAGGTACAATATGTTAAAGCTAATTATTATCATGTAAACTTAAAATTTACAAATCTAGGAAGTTAGAAAGGTGTGATATTTCTGTAAGATTGTTCTTTGATAAATATAATTCTTTCAAACCGAATAGCTGACAAGGAATAGTACGTAGATCTGCGGATTCTGCTAAAGACAAATATAATCTCTCTAATTTTGGAGAATGTTATACTCCAGATATATCTTTTAGCTTGTTAGAATCGAGTAATAATTCAACTAAATTCGGCAAAGCTAGAGTGTAGGAAGTTAATTTATTGACTTATAAATTTAAGTGATTTAAATCAGTAAGAGATTAAAGCGCTGAAATATCTTCGATAATGTTAATACTTAAATTGAGGTTATTCAGATTTTTGAGCTTGGAAATACTGGAAATATCAGATATATTATTATCACAGAGGCTTAGTTCAGTTAGGTTAGTGAGGAATGATACGAGATAGATATGTTCTTTCTCTCTATTATTAAATCCAAATTCTGTAGTTTGCTTAATAAATTCTTAACTAAAGGAAAGCAAATTCCTATTTGAAGCATCTTCCCAGACTTCTGGCGAAACATTCATTTCCAAAAATCTCTCAACTTGCTCTAAATTAACTATTTCTAGTTTTCTGGAAGAGCCAAAGTGTTTCAGCAGGTCTTTTTTACTTCTGATTATTTGATTAACAGTAAAATATTTTAGAAATAATTGAAATTTGGGGCTGTGCTGTTGTGATTATATGTTGTTTGTTACATATCGATATAATAAAGTAAAATAATATTAAAATGTTTTACACTTCATTCAGTTTCCCACCTCAAAACCGGTCTAAAAACTGAATCATAACTTTGTCTACCTCGATAGAAACAAAAAATCAAAATGGAGTCTATCCTGGATACACGCAAAACACTTGCTTTTAACACATTTTTTAGGTATGTTTACTTCCAATTAACCTGTTTTCTTACAATGCGGCCTAATTTACCGATAATGAACTAATTTTCAAAACGGGTTCAATATTTTGGTTGCAGCCACTTACTTTATCTGTTGGGAAACTTTTATCAATTTACGCCTCTTATTTCTAATTTCACGCTTTCTTGAGTCGAGGTTAAATGATAAAAATATAACGTAATAAATTCAAAATATTTGTGCGGTGGTTTAATTAAATTACTGAATATTGGCCCAAGTAAAATTTACACAGCCCATTTAGTCCTTATAATTTTACTTTACATGAACAACTAGTAAAAATATTTTTTTTGAAAATTGTAATTAATGCAATAACAATGCAACACCGCTTATATTGGGGGCACCTACATAAACAAGTAAGCCGATTGTTTTAGTCCATTTAGTTTTCTTAGTTTCGCACATTCAATAAAATAGTTGTACGACTTATCTAGTCTAATACAATTAGTCAAATATTTACTAACTTGTTGCTCTATAAGTTATTTAATAGACCGATATTAACACTATACGTCAAGAGTAGCACTGGTTATTTTAATTATAAATTAAATCAAAATATTCACAAACCTAAAAATAATTTTTACAATGGCTTTAAGAATAAGAACGGCATTTATTTGTATTAATATAGATAATATAACTAATACAAAATATTTATTCCAATTTCAAGTTTTGATCCACTTGGCTTTTACAATGTCAACAGAATATTATTCTGTCAACGAGTTTGATTGTATGTTTCATTGCAGCAATATCATTCTCAATTATATTATAATAAATAACAGTTAAAAGATTTATTATAATTCAATGTATTATATATTTTATTGAATATTAACTTTCTCGATTTATTTAGCAGATTAAAACAGCTCAATACAAATATTAATTAAAGTTTAGCGTAACCAGAACTCAACAAATTGAATTTAATATAATCAGCCTTATAAGTTGTTAACTTATGAATTTACTAACATATTAATTTTACGTTTAACTCTAACTTTAAGAGATTATAATTAAGATAGCTAATAAGTTATTAATATGATATTGACTAAGATATGATTCTATTCATAGATAAAAATAATATTTATCAACAAATTCAAGTACTTATTTAATTTATATGGTTTTGAGTTAAATGAGATGTTTGGCCAGATTTTGTGAATGAACTATTTATAATATATAAGTTAAATATATGTACTAAATTATAATAGATTTGATATCGCTACTGATTTTTGATGTATGTGTTAAGTAATATATTTATAATTTTAACTTGAAGAAAGCAGCTAAAGCTATAAAGCTATTAGTATTAGATCACTCAGTGTTTGATGTGAATACATTATGAATATGGTAGCGTTAGCTCATTATTGAATTTTCCTAGAAATTCTTAAATTTATAAATAGCTGTAAATCTTGAAATAATATTTAGTTTAAAAATTATGGAATAAATACGTTATTTAATTCCCACAAAAATTTTTAAACCACCGCAAAGAAATTGTACCTTTAATTCTATGATTTACCTCATAAAATATTTATAAAAATATTAAATAATGACAAAAAACGTAAATATTTCAATACCTAAAGCTAAGTTGATTCTTAAAACAGGGGTTTTTAATTATTGTCTATTGATATAAACATAGCTACCACAGACACATTGTGCCATAAACCGGAACTCTAAAGTGCATGATAATTTGAGTTTCATTAGTAGTGTGAAAATTAAAAATGTAATACTTCATGCTATCGAACCAGACAATATGCACTATTTCACTTAAACGCCACCTCCCAATTCCTGAAAAACCCAAAAAATATTACTGTTTTGATTATGTTTCATGATTACTGGTTGGGAGCGGAAATGTTATATGTAAAAAAATGTTATATATTTTAATTACATTATTGATAATTTTGAAGAATACATATTAGATATATTACTAAATAATTAGATCATAAATTGAATAGGTTAGGTCTTTACGTGAGAAATCTCAAAATATCTATACGGGTACAGTTATCATGTATTGACTTTCTAGTTTTCCTGAGTATATACGCGAGTGTATCCAAGAGTCTTTTTGTGAGATTTTACCGTACACTAAAGTCCAAAACCAGCCGATTTTTGAGCTGTGTTGTATAACTTTGAAAATATCAAGTTATATTAATAATATATGTACTGTATTAAATTAAATATTATTAGCTACTGAATTAAAATACATTATTAGCTTATCTTAACGTCTAGTAGTATTTTATGATATTATCTTGATAGTGCTTTGAAATGAATTACATTTTTAAAATACTAGATTTTACAAATATTTTATAGACCTAAAACGTCACGCGTGATATTCGGTTAGAGAGGAATGCTGTTGTTTTCTTATAGATCATTGGTTTAGAAAGGAAAGGAAATGTGATGATCAAAGAAAAAGGATGACCAGTATAGACGTAATTTATGGTGTGATGTCTTTATAATAATAGTGTATTGGTAAGTGAACCACTAACGATGTCTTCTCTTTTAGAGACCTAAAATCAGAGGTAAGTTCAAAAATTTTATTTCTATTGTTAGGCCGGGAGTTTCCCTAAAAATAATTTAAAATCATTGTATCATCTATAACATCATCTATAACTATCAAATTTTTATTCTGTCTTCTTAATTTGATTTGACCTATCTATAATTCTTGAAATACCAGTTTAAGGGCGATTGCCGAACGCTCATACCGTTTTGTTCAGTCTAAATAATTATAATCTGGTAGAGTCTTCCCATCAAGTTAGAACGCTCTAGATCAAGCGAATATATTTAGGTTTTAATTCTTGTTAAATTCCCAAAAATTACTGATATCATCAGGAACACGAATATATAATATTAAGTATCAAAATGCCTGAAAAACAAACCTCAAGATGCTGTTGAGTGAGTCATGTTATTAGATGTCATTCTTGTGTATTCTAATTACTGTAATTTAAAATATAATAAAAATATTCTTACAAGATAATATATTAACGTTGTTTGACTTTTCACTTCATAAATGCTTTAATATATATTAACACTTTCTATAGTGTGCGCAGTCAACTACTGGGACCCAGGAACAGGTTGTCAGCCGTGCCCTGCTGGAATCTCCACTTCAGACGGAACGGAGACGACTTGCCACTGTTCAGACGGCACTTTTGATCCTGCGAATAATTTGTGCACCTGTGCTTCGGGCTACTTCTTCAAAGGCGGTGTATGTACTGAATGTCCGCCGGGTATCTCTTCGGTGACGTCTGACTATCTTTGTGCACCTGTACCTACGGATCTTTCCATTCCGACGTTGTCAAGTGTCTTTGCGGATCAAACTCGTTCGTAAAGAACGACGCCTGCGTTCCGTGTCCGGTCGGGATATCAACTTCGCTATCGGATGAGTCATCGTGCACCTGTACCTACGGATCCTTCCATTCCGATGTTGTCAAGTGTCTTTGCGGATCAAACTCGTTCGTGAAAGGTTCTGTTTGTACGCCCTGTCCGGCTCTGACTTCCGCCTCGGCCGACGAGACCACCTGCGTTTGCACGCTGGGTAAGGTCTTCAACGCCTCCCAGATGCTCTGCCTGTGCCCTGTCAACCAGTTCTCGGACGGGACCGCGTGCCGGAGCTGCCCCGCGAACTCGATGAGGTACCGGTTCGCGCCAGATGCGGAGTGCACGTGTTTCGGCTCCTTCAGGCAGTTCGTGAACGGCGCCTGCTCTTGCGCGAGCGGCTACATGGAGTTCAACGCGCAGTGCCGGAAATGCCCCGCGGCCAGCTCGGGCGCGTCTTGCGACTGCTCCTGGCAGCCGAACTCTGCGTTCGACCCGGTCTCGAACCTCTGCGTCTGCAACGCGAACTCCTACGCCGTGAACTCCTCGTGCATGCCGTGCGTCGCGGGGTCTTCCAGGGCCGCCGGACAAGACCAGTGCGTGTGCGCTCAGGGCACCTTCTCCTGGCTCGTGAACCTGTGCTACTGCCAGGCGAACCAGGTCATGGTGTCCGGCAGCTGCCAGCCGTGCCCGACAGGATCGACGGCCGAGCTCTTCGAAAGCCAGTGCACGTGCCAAGACCCGCTGATGGAGATGAACGCCGCCGGGAGCGCCTGCGTCTGCACGGACAACGCATTCAACAACTCCGGGATGTGCGTGGGCTGCCCACCGAACAGCTACCGGACCCAGGCGGACGTCACCTGCGTTTGCGTGGGGGTGAACACCTACTTCGACGCGGCCTCTGTTTCCTGCTTGTGCCTGAGCGGCTACGTGCTCTACAACTCTCAGTGCATTTAATGCCAAGGGGCTTCTCTCAGTCAGACCGTATGCCAGTGCAGCGCCAACTACATCTTCCAGAGCGGCCAGTGCGTACTGGATGCCGGCTACGTCTTGTACCAGTCCTCGCCGCGAAAGTGCCCGGACACGGTTTCGGCCAGGGTCAACGACGCGTGCGTGTGCCTCCTTCCGTTCCAGGTCTTCGACGCGGTCCAGAACCTGTGCGTGTGCCAGCCGAACTACGTCTTGGACGGGATCGCCTGCGTTCAATGCCCTCCGGATTCCTACAAGCTCTCTCCGACTCAGTGCCAGTGCCTCGTCATCGGCCAGAGCTACGTCGGAGGCGCCTGCTCGTGCGCGGTAGGATACTTCCTCCGGTCCCAGCAGTGCGTCCAGTGTCCTCCCGGCGCCACCTCGAACCCCACGAGCTGCACGTGCGCCTCGGTCGGGACGGTCTACAATGCCACCGCGAACGCCTGCGACTGTCAGCCCAACTTCATGATGTCCAACAGCGCGTGCAGGGCGTGTCCGGCCGGGAGCGCCAGAACCGCCGCCCAGGCCAGCTGCGTCTGCTCAGACCAGAACACGGCCTTCGACTTCGCCCAGTTCGCGTGCGTGTGCGTCGACAACTTCTGGCTGTCCGGCGCCTCCTGCGTGAGCTGTCCGCCGGGCGCGTACAAGTCCGGGAGCTCGTGCGCCTGCCTCAGCTCGGCCCTCCAGTTCCTGCCGGCCTAGAACGTGTGCGCCTGCAAGCTGAACCAGTACCTGCGCTACGGGAAGTGCGTCACGTGCACCTCGGGCACGACCGCGAACCCGCTCAAGACGAGCTGCGTGTGCCCAGACGCCTCCAAGTCCTTCAACTACGACCAGAACCTGTGCGAGTGCGCGACGAACTACTTCAACCTGAACTCGGTCTGCACGGCCTGTCCGGCGGGAACGACCAGCGCGGCAGGGGCGAGCACCTGCGAGTGCGGAGCCACCAAGTATTTCGACATCCAGAATCTAATTTGTAAGTGTGCCGCTAACTATTACCCGTCTTCGTCTCTTTGCTTGCCTTGCCCGACTGGGTCTTCGCGAACGATATCTCAAGTCTCTTGTCAGTGCTCGTATCCGTTTTCGTTGTTCTCGAATTAGTGCTCGTGCGGTCCATAAGCTTATTTGTACAACTAGCAATGTGTTTCGTGTCCGGCTGGCCTGACTTCAACGGCTTCTGGTTGCGCTTGTCCAGATCCGCACGCCCGCTTTGACATAACTTCGAATTAGTGCGTTTGCGTTTCTAATTACGCGTTGATCAACAGTATTTGCACGCGTTGTCCCGATAACGCTCCTTCTAACGGAAACACCTGTGACTGCTCATTCGGCGGCCACTCCATTGCGGGTTTCAACAACACCAACTGCCACTGCGCCGAGCATAACTACGATTTCACTTTCGATAAGGCGTGCATGATTCCAGTTCCAATTTAAAAGTTTCAGGCAAATGCACTCACATTTGGCTTAACTGGGGCTGGTGTATTAGTTTTCAGTTTTATAATTACAATAACAATTGCTAATTTAATAATTAAAAATAAAGAAAAACATAAATCAATATAATTTTTCAAGTCGTACAATAATGAATCCAAGTTATTATCAGCAGGAAGTGTATAAAACGTTAGCGGAGTTGAAAGAGTAGAAGTAGTTAGATGGTAGTGAGATTTAAATGTCAATAAATTAAAATGTATAAATTAAATGTTAAAAATATTAAGAAAATTAATATAGTATCATACTATTTCACTTTCCATTCATATTCATTAATATTTAATTTGGTGTAAAAACAGATTGACAAGTTAGGTCATAGACTTGAGCAAATTTATTTGAAAACTATTCAATTTATTTTGTTTACGTTTGTGTGAGTTTCTATTTCAGAGGCTGGTCTTTAGTGAATAATTTAAAGGCAAGTTACGTTACTTTTTATGAATATTTTAAAAGGAAATCTTGTTTGAGGGCATTTTCAAACTCTTATAACTCAACAGACATTGAAGTGGTTGATCTGATTAACATAATATATAAAAGATTATAAATATTAACACTTCAAATATTTAATGTTCCAAAACAAAGTTCAGAATAGCTAACAGAGATTCTGTGAGGTGGTTTGATACGTAATAACACTATACAAGATAGAATGATGGCAAACGTCGCGAAATCTTGAGGGTTTGATAGTAAGGCGAACATAAATATCATAAGTTATATGAAAAATAATGTAATAAAATACTCAATTACCGATTGAGTTTTCTTTTCTTTAGAAATAGAATTTTCAATAAATATATCCCACTCACTTAACTTTCGTTTATACTGGTTCAGTATCGTGTTTGAATTTTCAATAAATATTATTTAATAAATAATCTAAAGCAAACTACACTTTCACCACTTAATAGTTTCAATGTCCGAACTTACCGTTGCGTTTTACAGTTTCCCAACCTGTTCTAAGAACTTTCCAATTGATTAGTTGCTGTTCAGCACCCGAATTTATTATTTTTATTTCTTCTTCACTATCAAAAACGAGACCACAAAGCTCAAAAAGAAGCCGAAAACTAAAGCGGATACTCCAGAAGCGGTGAAGGTCAATAAATTCGCTTTGAATTATTGAGTGCTAGGAATCATGCACGCCTTATCGAAAGTAAAATCGTAGTTATGCTCGGCGCAGTGGCAGTTGGTGTTGTTGAAACCCGCAATGGAGTGGCCGCCGAATGAGCAGTCACAGGTGTTTCCGTTAGAAGGAGCGTTATCGGGACAACGCGTGCAAATACTGTTGATCAACGCGTAATTAGAAACGCAAACGCACTAATTCGAAGTTATGTCAAAGCGGGCGTGCGGATCTGGACAAGCGCAACCAGAAGCCGTTGAAGTCAGGCCAGCCGGACACGAAACACATTGCTAGTTGTACAAATAAGCTTATGGACCGCACGAGCACTAATTCGAGAACAACGAAAACGGATACGAGCACTGACAAGAGACTTGAGATATCGTTCGCGAAGACCCAGTCGGGCAAGGCAAGCAAAGAGACGAAGACGGGTAATAGTTAGCGGCACACTTACAAATTAGATTCTGGATGTCGAAATACTTGGTGGCTCCGCACTCGCAGGTGCTCGCCCCGACCGCGCTGGTTGTTCCCGCCGGACAGGCCGTGCAGACCGAGTTCAGGTTGAAGTAGTTCGTCGCGCACTCGCACAGGTGGTCGTAGTTGAAGGACTTGGAGGCGTCTGGGCACACGCAGCTCGTCTTGAGCGGGTTCGCGGTCGTGCCCGAGGTGCACGTGACGCACTTCCCGTAGCGCAGGTACTGGTTCAGCTTGCAGGCGCACACGTTCTAGGCCGGCAGGAACTGGAGGGCCGAGCTGAGGCAGGCGCACGAGCTCCCGGACTTGTACGCGCCCGGCGGACAGCTCACGCAGGAGGCGCCGGACAGCCAGAAGTTGTCGACGCACACGCACGCGAACTGGGCGAAGTCGAAGGCCGTGTTCGGGTCGGAGCAGACGCAGCTGGCCTGGGCGGCGGTTCTGGAGCTCCCGGCCGGACACGCCCTGCACGCGCTGTTGGACATCATGAAGTTGGGCTGACAGTCGCAGGCGTTCGCGGTGGCGTTGTAGACCGTCCCGGCCGAGGCGCACGTGCAGCTCGTGGGGTTCGAGGTGGCGCCGGGAGGGCACTGAACGCACTGCTGGGACCGGAGGAAGTATCCGGCCGCGCACGAGCAGGCGCCTCCGACGTAGCTCTGGCCGATGACGAGGCACTGGCACTGAGTCGGAGAGAGCTTGTAGGAATCCGGAGGGCATTGAACGCAGGTGCTCCCGTCCAAGACGTAGTTCGGCTGGCACACACACAGGTTCTGGACCGCGTCGAAGACCTGGAACGGAAGGAGGCACACGCACGCGTCGTTGACCCTGGCCGAAACCGTGTCCGGGCACTTTCGCGGCGAGGACTGGTACAAGACATAGCCGGCATCCAGTACGCACTGGCCGCTCTGGAAGATGTAGTTGGCGCTGCACTGGCATACGGTCTGACTGAGAGAAGCCCCTTGGCATTAAATGCACTGAGAGTTGTAGAGCACGTAGCCGCTCAGGCACAAGCAGGAAACAGAGGCCGCGTCGAAGTAGGTGTTCACCCCCACGCAAACGCAGGTGACGTCCGCATGGGTCCGGTAGCTGTTCGGTGGGCAGCCCACGCACATCCCGGAGTTGTTGAATGCGTTGTCCGTGCAGACGCAGGCGCTCCCGGCGGCGTTCATCTCCATCAGCGGGTCTTGGCACGTGCACTGGCTTTCGAAGAGCTCGGCCGTCGATCCCGTCGGGCACGGCTGGCAGCTGCCGGACACCATGACCTGGTTCGCCTGGCAGTAGCACAGGTTCACGAGCCAGGAGAAGGTGCCCTGAGCGCACACGCACTGGTCTTGTCCGGCGGCCATGGAAGACCCCGCGACGCACGGCATGCACGAGGAGTTCACGGCGTAGGAGTTCGCGTTGCAGACGCAGAGGTTCGAGACCGGGTCGAACGCCGAGTTCGGCTGCCAGGAGCAGTCGCAAGACGCGCCCTAGCTGGCCGCGGGGCATTTCCGGCACTGCGCGTTGAACTCCATGTAGCCGCTCGTGCAAGAGCAGGCGCCGTTCACGAACTGCCTGAAGGAGCCGAAACACGTGCACTCCGCATCTGGCGCGAACCGGTACCTCATCGAGTTCGCGGGGCAGCTCCGGCACGCGGTCCCGTCCGAGAACTGGTTGACAGGGCACAGGCAGATCATCTGGGAGGCGTTGAAGACCTTACCCAGCGTGCAAACGCAGGTGGTCTCGTCGGCCGAGGCGGAAGTCAGAGCCGGACAGGGCGTGCAAACAGAACCTTTCACGAACGAGTTTGATCCGCAAAGACACTTGACAACGCCGGAATGGAAAGATCCGTAGGTACAGGTGCACGATGACTCATCTGCTAACGAAGTTGATATCCCGACCGGACACGGAACGCAGGCGTCGTTCTTCACGAACGAGTTTGATCCGCAAAGACACTTGACAACGTCGGAATGGAAAGATCCGTAGGTACAGGTGCACGATGACTCATCCGATAGCGAAGTTGATATCCCGACCGGACACGGAACGCAGGCGTCGTTCTTCACGAACGAGTTTGATCCGCAAAGACACTTGACAACGTCGGAATGGAAAGATCCGTAGGTACAGGTGCACGATGACTCATCCGATAGCGAAGTTGATATCCCGACCGGACACGGAACGCAGGCGTCGTTCTTCACGAACGAGTTTGATCCGCAAAGACATTTGACAACATCGGAATGGAAAGATCCGTAGGTACAGGTGCACGATGACTCATCTGCTAACGAAGTTGATATCCCGACCGGACACGGAACGCAGGCGTCGTTCTTCACGAACGAGTTTGATCCGCAAAGACACTTGACAACGCCGGAATGGAAAGATCCGTAGGTACAGGTGCACGATGACTCATCCGATAGCGAAGTTGATATCCCGACCGGACACGGAACGCAGGCGTCGTTCTTCACGAACGAGTTTGATCCGCAAAGACACTTGACAACATCGGAATGGAAAGATCCGTAGGTACAGGTGCACGAAAGATAGTCAGACGTCACCGAAGAGATACCCGGCGGACATTCAGTACATACCCCGCCTTTGAAGAAGTAGCCCGAAGCACAGGTGCACAAATTATTCGCAGGATCAAAAGTGCCGTCTGAACAGTGGCAAGTCGTCTCCGTTCCGTCTGAAGTGGAGATTCCAGCAGGGCACGGCTGACAACCGGTTCCTGGGTCCCAGTAGTTGACTGCGCAAGAATTGAATAATACAAATACAAATTACAGCATTTATGAAGTGAAAAGTCAAACAACGTTAATATATTATGTTGTAATGTATTATATTTTTATTATATTTTAAATTACAGTAATAAGAATACACAAGAATGACATCTAATAACATGACTCACTCAACAGCATCTTGAGGTTTGTTTTTCGGGCATTTTGATACTTAATATTATATATTCGTGTTCCTGATGATATCAGTAATTTTTGGGAATTTAACAAGAATTAAAACCTAAATATATTCGCTTGATCTAGAGCGTTCTAACTTGATGGGAAGACTCTACCAGATTATAATTATTTAGACTGAACAAAACGGTATGAGCGTTCGACAATCGCCCTTAAACTGGTATTTCAAGAATTATAATAACATTTTAAATTATTTTTAGGGAAACTCCCGGCCTAACAATAGAAATAAAATTTTTGAACTTACCTCTGATTTTAGGTCTCTAAAAGAGAAGACATCGTTAGTGGTTCACTTACCAATACACTATTATTATAAAGACATCACACCATAAATTACATCTATACTGGTCATCCTTTTTCTTTGATCATCACATTTCCTTTCCTTTCTAAACCAATGATCTATAAGAAAACAACAGCATTCCTCTCTAACCGAATATCACGCGTGACGTTTTAGGTCTATAAAATATTTGTAAAATCTAGTATTTTAAAAATGTAATTCATTTCAAAGCACTATCAAGATAATATCATAAAATACTACTAGACGTTAAGATAAGCTAATAATGTATTTTAATTCAGTAGCTAATAATATTTAATTTAATACAGTACATATATTATTAATATAACTTGATATTTTCAAAATTATACAACACAGCTCAAAAATCGGCTGGTTTTGGACTATAGTGTACGGTAAAATCTCACAAAAAGACTCTTGGATACACTCGCGTATATACTCAGGAAAACTAGAAAGTCAATACATGATTACTGTACCCGTATAGATATTTTGAGATTTCTCACGTAAAGACCTAATCTCATATAAGCATAAATTAATGTATAGTGTATTGGACCTCACGTTATGTATACATTTTGGGAGAAAAACGCAATAATTTATCAACTTTGCTCAGCAAGCTCTGAAAAAATCTGAAATTGTGGGAATTGATTTCTAAAATCCCAAAAAAATATATATTAAAATATTAATACTTTTCATCTCATTCAATTTTCTTAAAACTGCGATTTTAATGGACATAAATAGTTGTTCAAAATGCATTTATAATAGCATTAATATTAAAAATTTCCACTTTATTTATATATTCAGAAAATAAGAATTTTAAACAATTAACATATTTTAAAATATGATGTTATTTGTGATAATATTACTGTTAATAAATAGCTAGACTCTAGTCCTGAGACGAAATTATTTAATCATATTAGAAATAACAAGCAAAAGCTAAATCACTTTAAGTTGAAACTATAATTTGCTTCTCTGAATCCCTAAACACTAAATCAAATGTATATACTAAGTTTAAATTTGATAAAATACTACTACCTTGCTGCAGAGCGTTATGAAGATTTTCTCGCGGTATTACACAAACTTGATCACATAATTCTCTGTGTGAAGGCACTGTTGCAACGAAATAAGATTAAAGAAGCCGTTAAGCTACCCGAAAAATGGCACTTTGTGCAAACTCCGCAAAGCCTCAAAAATGTGGTAAAAGGAGGAGCTGTAACGTTATACTTGATAAATATAGAGTTACTATCAATAATTGATTCTGTTTGAACATTATCAAACTAGTAAGATTATTATTCATCCATTTCTGTGATATGATTGATTTCTATGTTGTGGAGCGGAAAACATTATAAATATTATAATTATTGTATTAAATGAAATTCTAGTGAATTTAGTATAAATGTACATGAAATATATTATTAAAATATTATAATATATTTTGCTTTATCGTTTGGTAAATAACATTATATTTTAGTGGTTTTACATCAATTCTATTATTTAAAATATGTATTTATTTTTTCAATCAAAATTTCAATCCCTCACATGACTTTTCACACCAAGTCGATTTATCCACTCCTTTTCGGGGCTGCATTATACATATATCTAATATGTATTCTTCAAAATTATCAATAATGTAATTAAAATATATTATACATTTAACATTTCCGCTCCCAACCAGTAATCATGAAACATAATCAAATAATCAGAAGTAAAAAAGACCTGCTGAAACACTTTGGCTCTTCCAGAAAACTAGAAATAGTTAATTTAGAGCAAGTTGAGAGATTTTTGGAAATGAATGTTCCGCCAGAAGTCTGGGAAGATGCTTCAAATAGGAATTTGCTTTCCTTTAGTTAAGAATTTATTAAGCAAACTACAGAATTTGGATTTAATAATAGAGAGAAAGAACATATCTATCTCGTATCATTCCTCACTAACCTAACTGAACTAAGTCTCTGTGATAATAATATATCTGATATTTCCAGTATTTCCAAGCTCAAAAATCTGAATAACCTCAATTTAAGTATTAACATTATCGAAGATATTTCAGCGCTTTAATCTCTTACTGATTTAAATCACTTAAATTTATAAGTCAATAAATTAACTTCCTACACTCTAGCTTTGCCGAATTTAGTTGAATTATTACTCGATTCTAACAAGCTAAAAGATATATCTGGAGTATAACATTCTCCAAAATTAGAGAGATTATATTTGTCTTTAACAGAATCCGCAGATCTACGTACTATTCCTTGTCAGCTATTCGGTTTGAAAGAATTATATTTATCAAAGAACAATCTTACGGAAATAGTACACCTTTCTAACTTCTTAGATTTGTAAATTTTAAGTTTACATGATAATAATTAGCTTTATCATATTGTACCTCTTAAATTCTGCGCTTAACTAACAGAATTAACTATCTCTGAAACTAGTATTTCTGACATATGGCCTATTCAATTTATGAAATAATTAAAAACATTATACATGGCTTAAACGTAAATTGATGATCTGCATCCATTGTAGCACTTATATAAACTATAAAATATTTCTGCACCTTATTCAGGCATAATTGACGTTTCTCCTTTGTCGAAGTTAACTAAGGCTGTTATTCTTACAGCTTTTTTACAGCCGCATGAAAAGCTGTACTGTAAAACTGTAAAAGTTCATTTTTACAGCTTTTTTAAAAAAGCTCAAAACTGTACAAAAACAGTGTTAAATAGTGCGTTTTTCGAGAATAAAGATATAGTTTTCAAATTTATTTTGTTTTAATTTATTCTTATACTCTATTTAAAGTTATTTAAGACACTTAACTTAAGTTAAACATTGATTATTAAGTTTTATATTCATTCAAATATTTATATTTTTTGGAATAATTTAGTGTAGGTTCTTCTCAAATAAGCAATAGTCATCTATTTTACATATGAAATAATATATGTGTCTAATAACTTAAAATACATGAATAAATTATGTTCACTTTTAATATTGTTGTTCAGTGTTGTTATTTATTTTAAATTGTAGTACCTTTCTCTTTATTTTAACTGTTATTGTTGTTAGGACGATAATTATATTCAAATTCTTTGTTAATAATTGTGCAAAATATTAATATTTCATTTTATTTTTGTTCTCGTCTTTTATTTTCACGAAATTTTATTAATTTTGCAATAAACTCTGGAACATATAGCATAAATAATCAATTTATCATGTTATCTAACACATTGTTACTAATTCGTAAGTATAAGAAGTCCTATGTACACGTATAACTCAATTCCGTTTAACATAATTCATATATTATATAATTCGTATATTTAGTGAAGTTAGACGACATTTTAGTAAAAATACGTAAGCATTTATATAATTTTAGTATATTAAAGAATTAAGTTTTCCTTTTAATACTTTTAATTGTTTCTCTCATCAATATTATTCAAAAATAGTTTTATGTTCAAATACTTTTATTTATACCGCCTGGTTCATATTCTAATATTTTCGATAGTTTTGATGATGTTTGGTGTGGTATATATTATTATAAATCAGTAATTAAATCACAAAATACATCTGCTTAATATAATAATCACTCCAAAATAGTATAAAATAGTGTAAATTTCAGTAAAAATCGTACAGTTATCGAAAAGCTGTACTCAAGCTTTACAGGTGTTTTACAGTACAGTTTACAGCCTAAAATGGTCATTCTGTACTCAGGCTGTAAGAATAACAGCCTTATAAGTTAACACAATTAAATTTCTTGTCTTTTAGCTTTAACAAAATTACTAATGCAGAAACACTTAAGCACCACTAGAATTTTTCTAAATATAGTTTGTAAGGCTAAAAAGTTCCGACAACAGACGAGCTCAAGTTCTACAACAAAATACTCTCAGTTCATAAATCTCATAAGAAAATAAGAAATATAATGTACTATAAAAATATTTAACAGTCCAGAGCCTCGTTAGCTTCAAAGAAGATTTACGTTTCCACGATGTTGAACAACCAGATTATGATGATTAACAAGGAAGTGGACTTGTTAGTGCAATTCATTTAAAATTAGAATACGTATTTGGACTGATAAAAAATATTGCTGATAAGTAACCTATTACTTTAATTGTTAGCATCTTTTTTATATTCTTGACACACATTTTGACATGATTTTGAACATTATATATGATATTTATGCATTTGGTGATGGGGCACAAAGTGATAAATAGCACACTCCATGAAAAATGAACATAATTCAAATAGTGACCAAGTCATTAATAAAATATGAACACAAAAATTTATTAATTCTTCAGCAAAATCATTTAATCGTTGTTTGAAAATAAGATAAATGAAAACGAATGCAACTATTGACTTAGCTATAATATTGATATCAAAACAGTAAAATTTAATGATTTTTCATGGAGTGGTGTGGTAATATTATTTTCTATTTATTCAGATAAATTTATTAATATTCAAAAAATTATCTATTTTTTGTCTAACTTCTAGGATATAGCTTATTAGCAGATACTTGGTACACGAATAAATTATTCTAGTGGCCTTAACTTGGCTATTAGTATTTAAAATTTTGCTTTTAGTTGATAAAAATATAAATGATAAAATATATAAATCGAAAAATTACTGGAGTGAAACAATTTCTAAACAAACAATTTAATGTTTATTGAACTTCTGAAGCACCAAATGTAAGTTATTATGATTTTAATATTACTGAAAAATATCTTACGATTAATAATTTTCTTTAGCATAGTGTTGAGCTGCATAGTGTTGTCTTGCGTATATTTTAAATCACATTCAAGTACCAAATTGCAAAAATTATACTTCAGTCCATGTTAAACGTTACGTCCTCGATTCCCTCCACTCTCACGACGTCTCGCTCCCACTCTTCTTTCTCCCTCCTCATTCCCTCCATATCAATTTCTGTCTAAATTACGTCCCCCGCTACCTCGTTCCCGCTCCAATCCACGCACCTCGAGCCCCCAAAATTACCTCCGCTCCGATTTGATACAACTACGCAGCACTGGTTCTCGATTGCACGCGCTCTGGCCAAGATAAATGTTACCTGTGTTTAACGCGTCCAGTTCGCGACAATGATAATTACGTCCGGGGCACAGTGCGTTAAAACGGGGAAGTTCACATCGTAACAAATCTGCAGGAGGAATTTAACGTTTTTGAAGGTGACAAAAACGCGTTTTGAACCGCTTTTTAAATTCAAGTGCTCGTTCCCTGGCTAAAACAAGTGAATTTTATCGTAAAAAGCAATTTTGTGCTTGTAAACGAATAATAGTCTGTTAAAATAATCATTGTTCTCTTAAATTAATAATGAACCGCAAATCGCAACATTTAAAAGAGCTGAGAGATGCTAGAGTAACTAAACAGTTGGACCAGACATTGATTCTGCGAATTCAAGCGGAGCTGGAAAACCGGTTGTCATGTACTCGGGAAGCACGTACAAATCACTGCCAGGATGCGCTAATATTTACTACTCGATTAAATTCCTGTTAACTTCCGGATTTTCTTGAATATCCAGTGAAATCACACACACTTTCATTATGGAGAGGAAATAATATAGAAATGTTTGATTATTGAATTATAATTTTAACACACAAAGATACATTTATTCAATATTCTAGAATTTAATCTAAACAATATAATACTAGAAACGACTATTTAACAATAATCTAAACATATAGTATATATAAATTATATACTATACTTATATAGTAATTATATGCTACTTAATCTTCTATATAATGGTAATTTATGCAAATTAGATCAAGAAACTAGAAATCTGATAAAATTTTCAGAATATTTTTGGAAAAGGTGTCTGTAACTGAAATGGAAAACCAAATCTGACACAGAAAATATACCAAACTGGGCCAGATTTGCTCTCACTTATAGACACCCTGGCCATTTTTGAAAACTGCTCGGGTGTCTGTATTCGAACAACTCATTTCTGAATTTATACTACATAAATACTTATAAGATAACATGACTCACTCAACAGCAACAATCCAACAATACATCCTAACGAAATAAATAAATAAATATATACTAGTTATTTTACTATGACCACAAAAATAATATATATTTTTAATATTTTAATAATTCTGTGGTTGATAATTTTCGAGTTAATTAAAATGGTTTTCATCTTTGTTTGAAACTAAGTGTTTGTGCTTCTTAATTTATGTAATAACATTAATGTATTTAGTTCTATGTGTGATTTAACATCTATTTAATATAAGGGGGTAGGTCAACTCGCTTATAATGGTGTTGGACATGGAGTTACCCCTTGTAAGCGAGTGACAAATTTCATTCCCGACCATGTGAAAAACGTATAAAAATATCCTTTAAAAATGTTCCTGTGATTGAAGTTTAATTGATCATTGAGTGGATGTTTTTAGATGTACCAAAAGAGTGAGCCGATATATAAAAAGTGTTATTATTAAGTAATATTATTAAGTAATACAATATACAACTCAATTGTAATCTTTAGCAGTAGATTAAGAAACAGCTATCTCAACTGTATCACATCTTGCAATATCTTTATTTTCCTAAATACATTCATTTTCGATTTTCTTTGCCTCACTTTTGTCTGTTTTTGAATAAATATACCACTGTACTATGATAACAATATCACATGTTGCAGGCAATATGCACGCGAGAATATATGGAATTTTTTGAATAAGGTATTACCGATCTTAACTCATTGTAAGTAAAGATATTAGTTGTGTATAGTTTGCTGAAGAAGTGATGAAAAACATACCTAAACTAAGTCCAACAGCTGTTTTCCTCTTATAGTTCTTGATAATTTGTCCAGGCCTAGAGGCGAAATAGAGTGGTAAAGCTAAATATGCAACTATATTTCCAATTATATATTGTGCAGAAGAATGTTCCAATTCTTTAGGTGTACGGCACAAGTCATAAACCATTTCTTATAGTTCAAGGCCAAACTAATTATGGAAGCCACCCCAAAGAATATTATTAACAATAACTGTAATAACAAATGCATATACTACAGCTTCTGAAACTCTTAATTTTGTAGACAAGCCTTCCGTCTAGTTTTTGGACTTCTGGTAGTAAAAGTGCTGGCTCACAAGTACAACATCGAATCCAATAAACAACACACTCAATATTTGTTAAGTGAATAACTAGTTTAACATGTAGCACGAAATTAAGTTTGATATATCCCCAAAGATCCAACATAAAAGAAAGGAAGTTGAAAGGGCTTCGGACCGTTTCAACAAGAAATTTATTCTAACTTGTGGAAAATATGCTATTATCCAGCAACAAATAGATATCCAGCCAAATATAAAAGAAACAACTCCTTTAGTTCCTGTAACACAATCTCCAAAGATCCCTGCAATAAATTTATTGTACTCGCCGTCACATCTGCAGACCATTATTATATAGGTGTGGAGTAAGTATTTGATAATATGTATTAAATTATCGATATACCCATTTTTAATTACAGTTTATAAATATAGTGTAATATCAATCAAACCAATATAATCGTTGCGAAATATTAACATAACATTACATCAACAGTTTTAAGTGTTTAATAATAATACTTAAATGTACACTACAATTAATATGTGAAGGTGAAATATATTTTAAATATTATATTATGTATATGTATATATTTATTTAGCAATTTCATTCATAATGATTCTAATCATATATCTTTGAAGTGTGATGATCAGAGAATAAGGGCCAGTATAGACGTAATTTATGATGTCTTCTTCTTTGATGTGTGATTAAATAATTAATAAAATAACTTCCTGTGACGGCTGCATCCGCAATAATAATTATCGTTTTTTATTTTATTCTGAATTATAATTCTGAATCAATTAATCTGAAACACAGATAAAGTTTAATAAAGTATTATACCTAAATAATTAAAGAAAAAAGTATTTTCAGTCAAAAGAAACAACAAAACGATTTCTATTCTTATGGCGCAACAATTTAAACTTTCGCTGACTGGGTGTGTTATTTTAGATTATTGCAAGCCTGTGCGATATATTAAAATAATTCTTCAACTCCATTGCCCAATTTGGCTGATACAACAAAATACTACAAAGTATTGCTCAAAGCGTATTATTCAGCTTATAAGCATTTTAAGCAAATATCCGATTTATTCCCTACTAAGATTATAATTGCATCAGAATTTTGCTCCAGTAGTACATTGCGCCACTCAATCGCTTTCTAAAGTGATTCTGCATCGTCCATTGAAAACACAATAAGAATTGCACTAGCGTTCCTATAGTACAGCTGGGTGACTGAATTATACCTCTCTTAACCTGCGGTGTCCCACAGCTCCAGTTTAATTACTTCTTCTGAATCCTTCAGTTCAACAGTTTTCCTGTAATAAACGGCTCCAATATTAAGCTAGTGGACGTCACTATACTGATCACGGGCAGCTCGCAGAAGTATGGACGATTTCCCGACAGCGGTCGCACCAAGCGCAACAATTTTAAACACTCTATTCATTTGGAGTGATACACTTTTACAAATTAATAATTTAGAAAATAATCAAACGTTAAAATATTACGTATTAAATTTATAATTTATTCATTTTAAAAACGGAAAATACAAATGACATGTAAGCAGAATTTCGATCATATTTTACAATGTTCTACTTTAATTTTATAATTATAACAAGTTGGTATTAAATATGTATAGATGGAATAGAATATAGCGTAATTATAAAAATTCTGAGTGCACTTTCGGATCATAGTTTTAAACTTTTAATTTGTTTATCTAAAAATATCTATATAAATATCTCTAGAATTGAAAATAGTTATTTTTATAACTATAAAATATTAATTTACGGTGCATTCATTATTTATATAAATATATAAATACATAATAAATACATATAAATAAATAATAAAATGAATTATCTCCATGAAATATAATATAGCTTTATTATTTATATTACCTTTATCTTAATTGGTTTGCAACAGATGAAAATAACTAAAGCCTATGTTTTGCTTTCAAAAGTCTCACAGTCGTTCGTTTGTGCCGTCTCGAGGAAGTGAAATATAAATAGTGGCAAAACTGAAACTTGCGCTTAATAATTAACACAACCATTTAAATAAACAGTGTTAAAACTCCCTCCTAATGAACAGTCAACAATAGCCTAGCGAAAGGGGCTCATACAAAAGTTATTTGTAAGGTCGTATTTCGTGAGGCAAATACATTTATTTGACTCAAAATATCTTAAATAAATTAAAACGCTGTTCACCACTTAACGACTTCCGCTTGGTTCACCCCGTCAACATTTTGAACGCACCCAAAATCGGCCGATTCGACGAACCGGGAAACGGAGGTTGTAAAATTCCCCAGAGTAGCTTTCGGCATCTGAACCGGTTCCATTCTGTAAATTTCGGACCGTACTGGAATAAGGTCGTGCTGTGGGAGTCTGGGCGGCATCTTGAAGTTGTGCTTGTACGGTGCGTTCTTCTTCCTCTGAATTAAAAATGCTGAAAGAAGGGTTACAAAAAGACATAAGACAAAGGCGCCGGCTGCGCTGAGGCCGAAAGTGAGCGCGCTGGCTTAAAACACCTTTACCGGCGCTGGCTTGCTGCAGGCCTTGTCGTAGCTGAAATCGTAGCCGTCCTACGTACACTGGCACTAATTATCCTTAAAAACAGCGTTCGAATTCCCGCCAAAAGAACAATCGCAGGTATGACCCAGAGAAGGAGCGTTATCCGGGCATAAAGTACACGTACCACTAATTAACGCGTATTTAGAAACGCAAACGCACTAATTCGAAGTTAAGTCAAAGCGGGCGTGCGGATCTGGACAAGCGCAACCAGAAGCCGTTGAAGTCAGGCCAGCCGGACACGAAACGCATTGCTAGTTGTACAAATAAGCTTATGGACCGCACGAGCACTAATCCGAGAACAACGAAAACGGATACGAGCACTGACAAGAGACTTGAGATATCGTTCGCGAAGACCCAGTCGGGCAAGGCAAGCAAAGAGACGAAGACGGATAATAGTTAGCGGCACACTTACAAATTAGATTCTGGATGTCGAAATACTTGGTGGCTCCGCACTCGCAGGTACTCGCCCCGGCCGCGCTGGTTGTTCCCGCCGGACAGGCCGTGCAGACCGAGTTCAAGTTGAAGTAGTTCGTCGCGCACTCGCACAGGTTCTGGTCGTAGTTGAAGGACTTGGAGGCGTCTGGGCACACGCAGCTCGTCTTGAGCGGGTTCGCGGTCGTGCCCGAGGTGCACGTGACGCACTTCCCGTAGCGCAGGTACTGGTTCAGCTTGCAGGCGCACACATTCTAGGCCGGCAAGAACTGGAGGGCCGAGCTGAGGCAGGCGCACGAGCTCCCGGACTTGTACGCGCCCGGCGGACAGCTCACGCAGGAGGCGCCGGACAGCCAGAAGTTGTCGACGCACACGCACGCGAACTGGGCGAAGTCGAAGGCCGTGTTTGGGTCGGAGCAGACGCAGCTGGCCTGGGCGGCGGTTCTGGAGCTCCCGGCCGGACACGCCCTGCACGCGCTGTTGGACATCATGAAGTTGGGCTGGCAGTCGCAGGCGTTCGCGGTGGCGTTGTAGACCGTCCCGGCCGAGGCGCACGTGCAGCTTGTTGGGTTCGAGGTGGCGCCGGGAGGGCACTGAACGCACTGCTGGGACCGGAGGAAGTATCCGGCCGCGCACGAGCAGGCGCCTCCGACGTAGCTCTGGCCGATGACGAGGCACTGGCACTGAGTCGGAGAGAGCTTGTAGGAATCCGGAGGGCATTGAACGCAGGTGCTCCCGTCCAAGACGTAGTTCGGCTGGCACACGCACAGGTTCTGGACCGCGTCGAAGACCTGGAACGGAAGGAGGCACACGCACGCGTCGTTGACCCTGGCCGAAACCGTGTCCGGGCACTTTCGCGGAGATGACTGGTACAAAACGTAGCCGGTGTCCAGTACGCACTGGCCGCTCTGGAAGATATAATTAGAATCACATAGACAAACAGTTTAGCTTAGAGAAGCGCCTGGACATTTTACGCATTAAAAATTATTAAACATATAGCCGCTAAGACAAAGACAAGAAACAGAACCAGAGTCGAAATACATATTGGTTCCGATACAGATGCAAGATGAATCAGTTTGAGTTCGATAACTGTTTGTTGGGCATTATGTACAAATTCCAGCTTTATTAAAAGTATTATCAACGCAAACGCATGTATTACTCAATGAATCTAACAGCGTTAGAATTCCAGTGCACGTACATACACTATCAAAAAATCCAGCTGTAGATCCGGTTGGACACGCTTGACAGCTCCCAGACACCATGATTTGATTAGCCGGACAATAACATTTATTAACCTGCCAGAAGAAAGATCCTTGACTGCATTAACAAAACTCTTGAGCGAGAGGTCTGGTTGATCCGGTAACGCATGGAACGCAAGAAGAATTTATATAATACGTATTTACGTTGCACAAACATTGATTTTGAGTTGTATCAAAAGCTGAATTCGGCAGCCAAGAGCAGTCACATGAGGAGGCCGTACTTGACATGGGGCATTTCCTACATTCTCCGCTGTAAAGCATATATCCAGATGAACATGAACAGCCACCATTTGAAAATGATTTGTAGGATCCGAGGCAAGTACAAGTAGAATCTGGAGAATAATAGTATCTGAACGAATTGGCTGGACAAACTTGGCAGTTAGTTCCATCAGAATATTGGTTATCTCTGCACAAACATAAAATTTGAGAGGAGTTGAAAACCTTGTTCAAGGTGCAAACACACGTTGACTCGTCGGCCGATGAAGAGCTTCCAGCCGGACATGAGGTGCAGACTCCGTTATTCACAAATTGATTCGATCCGCAGATGCATCTCAAGGTCACGGGATCGAAAGTTCCGTAATCGCAAACGCACGTGGCTTCGTTAGAGGAGGCGGTTGAAATACCAGCAGGACATGCCGTGCAGGTCCCGCTTCTCACGAACTGATTTCCTCCGCAAATGCATTTAACCGAAGTTGAGTTAAACGCTCCGTAGTTGCAGGTGCATGAAGTCTCATCCGCAAAAGCCGTTGAGATCCCGACTGGGCATGCGGTGCACACGCCGGATTTAACGAATTTATTACTACCACAAACGCATTTAATTAAAGTAGAATCGAATGACCCATACGGGCAGGTGCAGGTTGATTCATCGGCCACCGTGCTAGTCCCAGCAGGGCATGACGTACAAACGCCGAGTCTCACGAACTTTCCCGTTCCGCAAATACACCTCACCGATGTAGGATTGAAGGTGCCGTAGTTGCAATCGCATGAAGATTAATCAGTTAAAGCGGTTGAGATTCCAGCTGGACAGGTCACGCACGCGCCAGAGTTTATAAATTAATTTGAGCCGCAAACGCATTTCATCTGGCCTTGGTCGAAAGACCCGTAATTACAATTGCACGTTGACTCGTCGGTCGAAGCCGTTGAATTAGCTGGACAAGTTGTACAAACGTTGGCTTTCACGTATCTGTTCGATCCGCAAAGGCATTTAACTGATGTTGAGTTGAAATTTCCATATTAGCAGTTGCAAGTGGATTCGTCGGCTGACGCGGTTGAAATCACCGACGGGCATGCGACGCAGGTGGTTCCCTTGATGAACGAGTTTGACCCGCAAACGCACTTTACCGTCGTTGGATTGAACGTGCCGTAAATACAAGAGCATGCTGATTCGTCGGTAAGCGCCGTTGATATTCCGGTCGGGCATGAGATACACGAGCCTAGTTTTACGAATCGATTCGAGCCGCAAAGGCATTTGACTGAGGTTGAGTTGAAAGTTCCGTAGTTGCAGACGCAAGTAAGTTCGTTAGCAGACGCTGTTGAGATTCCAGTCGGGCATGCGGTGCACACCCCTGATTTAATGAATTGGTTTGATCCGCAAACGCAAATATTATTATCTGGGTCGAAAACACCGTAGGAACAGTGACAAGTTTGTTCGACACCGTTTGAAGTGGCGATTCCGGGTGGGCATAGCTGACACCCTGTTCCTGGGTTCCAGCTGTTTATTGCGCACTAAATTGTGTAAACTGCGAATTTCAGAATCATCTTTGAAGTGAAAAGATGTATTTTGATTTTTAAATGCGTGCGACCTATTGTGTTGAATAATTGTTCTCAAATTACAATATTTTCAGATTTCCTGTAAATAACTATAAATAACTTTAAGATTTGCAGTTTATTAAAAAACTGCAAGGATTAAATGCGAAATGTATAAAACGTAGCTCTATTTTAATAATAATGGTTAAAGATTGTAGTAAATTATATAAGTGTTTATATGGAATGATTAGACATTAGTACTTATTACATTGGTTACCTTGTATGCAGTATTACCTTGGTATTGTTAATAAAGTTTTTGTTGCATTTTTGTTTATAACATTGCTTATTCGAATAATTGTTAATTACGACGGAAAATTCGTCTGTATATTCTGGGTTCTAACTTTCTCCATTAGTAATAAGCACTCAATAGAATTAAAAAGAAATATTCATCTCTTTTTATATTGACGTCATTTTATTATCACAACTTCTCAATGAACAGACCAGAGTTCTCACTCAACATCAGCAATCCAACAAAACATCTAAACGCTCTTCGGATTCTTCAAAATTTGTACAATTATAAATATAAAAACTACTGAAAATTTACATTATTAACACATAGTATTCTAGGCGAGGAATTGATTTTGGTCAAAATGATGATGTAGCGATTACCAAGCTAGTGTTAATGTACACAAACTATTTATAGAGTGATTCTGAGTGATTATTTCACTCAAATTATATATTTTGAATTATGTTTTTAATCGTCATTTCATTGGTGTGTAAAAAATAATATAAAATATTCACATAACAACAATTAAAGACTAATATATAATTTTGATTTCATGTGAAATATTTTACATGAAATTCAGACAAAAATTATAACCACAAATAACCAGCAAAAATATTATCAATATAAATAATAATATTTTATCGTAATTCTCACTATTTAGCTAGTATGTATTATTATATAATTATTCATTGAAATATAGCTGATATATACATTATTAATTAAATTTTGTATAAATATCTATTTAATTACATATTCTAATACTTATTCTTTATTTATTCATTAAGTGATTACATCAATTACTGGTAAATAGCTCATTTTAAAGAAGTGGTTTTAATACATTTACATGCTGTATTATAATGTGTATAACATAAAACGACTTTTCATTCAACGAATGAATATGGTTAGTATCAATTTACCTACATCGTAGGTTACGTTGTGTTAATAATATGATCTACAAAATTTACTGTAAAACATGCAATGAAGATGAAATGTACATTTTCACTCTTCTATATCAATATTTGATTCCAAATCTATCAATCCAATCGTCTCCACTCCAAAATGCTGATTCATCCACTCTCAAAGAAATCAGTGCCTTCAAAGCATTAAAAATTCTGGTTGGGCGTGTTCTACTTTTTTGCATCTATTATTTATCTTCCATTGAAATTAATAATAACTTTTGCTTCACTTTCTTTTGCGACTTTATTGGCCCTTATTGTGAATGCGAATACGGACCCGAAGCAGCCGATACCGCCAAAGAGGTATTGTCTTAGAAAATTCGGGCAAGCTTTAACTGGTAAGTTGCTCTGCATTGGTCATGGTTTATTCATAAAGGAGGTGAATCCGCACACTCGTGACAAATCGGCTGATGTGGTGGTTGGAAACCACTGCTCATATTTGGACGCGCTGGTGATGCTCGATAAATCTGGCGGTTCTGCCATTGTAAATCAAGGCATGGCCGATTTCTGGTTTCTGCGCACACTTTTGAAGGTTTCGCGCGCAATCGTGGTGCAGAGGCCCGCCCTCGGGTCCGACTCCGAGTCAGTGAAGAAAAAGAGAGCGAAAACGGCCCGCGATTTCGGTATTGACGACCAGGGCTCCATCACTCAAATGATGCAGAAACGGGTCAACGAACGAAATAACGGCGTTGATTGGCCCTAAATAATCATCTTTCCTGAGGGAACTATTAGCAATTCGGAGGCACTTTTGCGGTTCAGAACGAGCGTTTTCGCTCTAGACGGGTGTAAAATTCAGCCTTTTAGCTTAAAATACCACACAGTATTTAATTTACAGTGGTTGACTTGTAGTGGATTATAAGCCATGTTCAGGAGCTTCTTGAACCCATTCGGATATATTGAGGTGGAGTGGCTCGAACCCTAAATTAGAGGTGAAAATCAATCTGCATAGGAGTTCGCGGACCAGGTCGGAATCACAATCGCGAATAACCTGGGCGGGGTGTACACGAAGTACAAAAACGACGACATCTCGTACTTTTTGGGCTGGAAACCAATCGAAAAATGCGGAGAAGAATACATCAAAGACTTCGGTGCACTAGGCACATTCGCTGACGTAAAAAGGAAACTGGGAAAGGGAAAAAGATACGAACTCGTTCACGCTGATGTATAAACACTACTAAGCGAAAACTAAAGCCAAAAAGAAGAAAACGTTGAAGTAAACGGAGGAGTTATCGTTGAAGAAGTCCTGAGCTGATTATTTATTTCTGGTTGTTTATTATCAATGAATAAAAAATGTAAGAAATGTAATCTTTCCACTTTATACATATTTTCAATATTAACATTTAATACGAATGTAAATTAATTTCCACACCAATTTCTAAATGTATTTAAAAGCTGTACCAGGTATAATGATTGAAGGAAAATTCTATGCTAACGCATAACCTGCTATATTACTTGAAAACAAAAAAGCAGTTAAAGTTGTAAAATATGGTTAATAATACCCAATCATTGAAAGCAACTAACAAAAATTGTCTTAAGAAGACCTTTTGCAAGGTAATCCTATAAATAAAATAATTTAACAAAGCGACAGTTACAAATTAAAGGTAACGAAATTAACCAAGAAGTCACCATAAGAAATATTTTTACCTTATAGAAAAGAAACCAAGCAGCTCATAAAGTAAAAAGAAGAAAAGGAACAACGAAAATAGCAACAAATCAGTTAAAAATAACAGTTAAAATCTAAGAAAACTGAATAAATTAAAAATAAATCGAATACTAATTCGCCAGATATAAGATAAAACTTATAGGAGCGTGATAGTTAATCGCCAGAGGTAGATATATCTCCTGCTATAAATACTCCTATACAAAATAAGGTTAAATAATAATTGAAAGATTAATTAGTTAGAGATGCGTGTTAAAGGCAGGTTGAGTAATAGGTTGAGTAGGAAATGTATAACTACTCCAATTAATAGCAAAATAACTATAATTATTGTCCATAAGTAGCCTAACCAACAATATAGCTTGGAGGCTAATTCGTTTATCAACCTCCAACCTAAGAAAAGGAAGTTTAACTAGATATTTCAGCTCTTGATATAAAATTAATAGATAGAGAGGAGTAATAACTAGAATTACTCAAAAAATAACAAAATATTGAATGGTAGAAGTAAAAATTAGCGGCTAAAAAACTTGTTGTTACTCATTTAATCGATCAATAAACTCAAATTCGTTTATAAATGGTTAATGCATATTAACAAGATCAACTAAACTAGCTACGATCTTAACTTGTGTAAAATCAAAATATGCTAAATTCGATAAACTCAGATATTGCCGCGTCTGTTAATAATATATCACTTCAACAAAATATGCAAAGTCCGCAGTAAAATAATTAATAATAATCTTAAAATAGATCTCCTAAATGTGATTTCGAGTAAATTGACGAAATGATATAGCAAAAGCAGCGTGGAGTGTCGCCAAAGCAAGCTCGTGAGCTATTAAGAAGTGATTTCGAGCCTGATGAGATCTCAGACCCGCCGAAGTGGGTTGGTGATGATTCAACTCCGTCTCCGCGCCTTGACGTGTCTCCGCAGCCTTTATTATCTTAATCAACTGATTTGAAGTCGAACATTTGTATTTTCTAGAATTGTGCAAAGCGGTATGCGATGAGTAGGAATCACGTTGGAATAGTTGCTCCGTAGTAGTTTTCGAACATTCTCCTGTCCTACAAGATTGATGTGTTCCAGCCCCAGTTGATTTACAACAATTTGACCATTAAACTTGACAAGTTAAATTTTCTCAAGTCAATATTCACTTAATTGGAGTCGCAATTCTTATGCAATATTTTTTGGTCGGCCCTTACTTATATTTTATCTTACCCAAACGATTTCATCTCCGTTAATCGGATCCTGCACGATAAGCTGTTCAAGCTGAGCTACCAGATCCCCTGCGAACCGGCCAAGAAACCGCGTTTTTGTTTACTCAGAATTTACTCGATGAATAATTTTTACAACGCGGGAGTGGTGGGAATCCCGTTTCTGAATGAATCGCCAGTTCTTTTAAAACTGAATAAAATTGTTAAAACGGAAACGGATTTCGAATGCGAATTCAAATCTGAAAAACTGATTCAGTTCCTGAAATAAACGGTCGAGAAAATCGTTAAAGAGTTTTGAGGTGGTTAATGATTTATATTATTTAATTATTAATTTGTTATTTAATTATTTTTTACCTGATTACTCGACTTTTTTCTTATCACTCGAAATAAGAATGATTAAACCTGTATTTTGAACAACTCTGAAATTTAGAATCAAATCTGAAAATTCTATTATAAATAACAATCTGCTGGATTCTTCACATATTTTAAATAGACACATAGTTTATATACTATATATATTAATATTAATATTAATATATTAATATTAATATATACTATATATTAATATTAATATTACGAAATATTAATATTATAGTCATCCAGATTCCAGTTTGACTTTTCGAGTTGTGGTAACTGGATATATTTATATTTATCTGCTATAATTATATTGATAGTAAGTTTCTTATATTAAGTGTGGATAATAACAGTAATCGTTTTTGGAACGAGACAAGAAGGGTGTAACTTTTTGTATGTGATTATATTTCATTGACCGCAAATACTTTAGTAAAATTTTATTTAAATTATGTATCACACTCCAAAATTTTATGAGTCTTAGCTACTTCTATTTCTTCGAAACTCTGGCAGATACACCTTATCCAATAAATATTTCTTCGTGAAATTATTTAAATCGAGTTTAACACAAGCAGTTTCGACAAAATATTAATTTACAAAAGGAGCATTGCTTATTTCGATTGCTAATTGACTAATTACTTATATTCGAGGGAAATTCGTTAACCTTATACTTGTTAATAATCTGTGTTATTTAATGCCTGGACCGTTCCTAAAGTTCCACCTGTTTCTAAATTTCTGTGGTGAATGAACTAAAGAAGCGAAGTTGAAGTTCAATATTACAAAATCGATGAGAGTTTGCGGTACTTCAGATTAAATTGTGGATATTAGCTGAATATTTCATAGTTAGTATACCAAGTCTGGAGTTATTTATTCCAAAAATTCAAAAACTCAAAATATAAACAAATGAATTTTTTAATAGAATAAGCATTTAAAGTAATTTTCAAAATTTACAAATTAATACAGATTTCAAGATTATTATCTTTATTGTTTTATGTGCTACTTGATATTAATAACAGTGGTGATTATTTGTGTTTTCCATATTAACTCGAGCATTTATTTAGAGATGGGTAATTGGACGTGGTAACTGCAAAACTGACGTGGTAATTAATGATGGACGTGGTAATTTTAACAATTATTTCAATCTACACTTATTCTGTTTCTTCTTTGATCTATTATATAACCGAGTTCTGAAAACACTCGCTCACATGGACATTCACTGGCCTAAATTATATTGCATATATATATTATATAGCTCCAAAAATTCAAGTATTTCTGGTTGTTTCGGTAATAAGAGCCGATACAATCGTTATCATTATTATTTGGCATTTGTACTGAGTGAAGAAGATTATAATGAGAAATAAAGCTATTTGCTAAATAATATATATTTAGGTATTTTCAAACTTTTTTTGGAATTTAGGAGTGAAATTTTATAGATGTAACGTATTATGTACCCTTCGAAATATTAAAGTAAAATAATTTCATTTTTTATATTTCTTCATACTCCATTTTTACAAGCTGATTTTGACCTTATTTTGATATTCACTGCTACTAGGAATAATCAACAATAGGTTTAGCTTGTTTTTCATAGTGGTATTTCATGAGTAGTATATGACTATCTAAGTCATTCTGCATTTCTGTAAAATATCGAAATTTTCATATTTTTTAATGTGTACCCCTTACTGAATCTTAGTTAAAGTTGCAATAGTAGTCGACGACAATTTTCGGCACTCCAGACTTATTTTCAGGCACAATAAAAGCTGTAAAAGTTCTTGATATAAAGTATTTTGTACAACAGATCTTTTCAAGCAAGGAACTTTTTAGAAAATTAGGAAAATCCCGATTTTCAGCAAATTTGTTGATTTATTTTCTAAATGTACTTTGAACTGGTTCCAACCAAATGGTATTGTTTCGACTCTCTCAAAGTGGTTGGAGTTGATATGTCCAACACAAACAAATTTTTAGTCCTTCATTAAATTAATCACAAAGATCGACGCAGCCTAAAAGCGAATACTATTTGTTAATATTAAAATGTTGTGATACTGTTGATGTTGGAAGAAACATTATTTCTCAGCAATTGAATTTAGTTAAGAATATATTTTCAAATTTAAGAAACTGAATCGAGGATCTATATAGCTGGATTGAATGTATTATGAATCATATACAATTATATGCTTACAATATATTGATATTGTCTGGGTTATTTTTAATATTGGTTTTTGTTAAATAACCAATAAATTTAACTTACATATAAACGAGTAAGTGTAACTCAAATAATATTCTTGAATATATTATTAAGTGAAGAGATTATACGTTTTGTTCCGAATAATATATTTAGCTTCTGATTTGTAAACGAAAAATATATTTTATAATTTCAAATACATTATTTAATGCTGAATCTTAATGAGCTGGCTATACATGTTAGTTGTTTTTACTTTAGTATTTTAAATCTAATCTTTCAACTGTTCAGATTAATTACATAGAAGATATTTGAAGCTAAACAATCTTTAACTATAAAGAGAAGTGGTATATAAACATCAAGTATAAATTTAACTAGGGTTGAAACAAATGTTCGTATTTTATTACAATAGTCATTTAAATGTAAGTGAGGATCGAAATAAAAAGTTGAGACTCACAAGTTTTTCATATTTCTCTCAATCCTAACCGAATAAGATGATCCTGTTAATTATTGTTATTAATTAATCACTAAGTATTTCAATGAATTTATTTAATACTAATTTGAAGTTACACCTAATACGTTAGTAATGATTATGATTAAATTTGAATTAAACTGTCAGAGGAAGAAACTAGAAAAATTAACTCGAATAAATGTATTACTGTGCAATAATAACTTTGTTGCTAAATTATAAGCACCTAATTTAATTCAAGTAAAATATGATATTTGTTGCTTCTAAAATTTCAGAGATTCTTGAAAATTCAAATAAATTTTCAAATCTCAATACTATTTCTATCAACGATTGATCCATTTTCCACAATTTTTCCTGGAGTGCCGAGAATTGGCCTCGAAGTTTTTATATGAAACTTTAATATCTTTTCTTAAGTAAATTTCGGCAAAATTATGAAATATTCATAAGCTCTGGATGCGCTTCATTTATCGTACCCCACTTTCGACTAAGAAAATTTTATCGGGTTGATTTTTCTTGAAAAGCAGAAGCTTGCAAGTTAAAAGTTTATTTTGATGAGGTACAATTAATAGATCGTTATTTTGGTGAAACTGGGTCAGATATGATTGAAATATTTAAGTTCATGGCGTAAAATTGCATGGGTTTTTATTATAGTAAATATTTCCCTAGTTTTCCCTATAATTATAACTCATATTTCGAGTGGAAACTGTGGAGTGTAAATTATATTTTAAATAAAATTTTACTAAAGTATTCGCAACCAAGACTAAACAAACTCATTCTAATAATTTCAGCACTCCTTTCGGTCTAGATCCCAAAGCAATTACTGTGTATTTTCAATATTTATATGACCTGAAAAGATTATTTCGTCAGAATTTAAAATCACACGAAAATAATATATTTCCACATGGGACTGACAAAAAGTTCGAAGTACTGCAGACTGAGCTTTGATAATGTACTACGATTCAAACATAAAAATATCCCATAAAATTCAACATTTAATTAATATTAACATTATCTCTCAAATAAATATAGATTAGCTATCAGACGAATGCAATTAGAAAGATATAGCTAAAATTAATTAAATCTATTTCCGGCTGCTTACAGTTATAAATTAACGAATAAAAAGACCAAAAAATCAAAAAATGTTAAAGATGTGGGGAATAAAAAATGAAATTATTTTACTTTAATATTTCGAAGGGTACGTAATGCGTGACATTAATAAATTTTCACTCCAAGATTCCAAAAAAAGTTAAAAATTATTACTGTGGATGATACTAGTGAAACAATAATGTATTAGGCATAACTATTAACTATTTTTTATCATTATTAAATTAGAGAAGTAAACTTTAATTTTTTAAATAGTATATAACATTTATAAATATATTTTCACTTATGTTCACTTGTGATTGCAGAGGACTCAAGAGTTTCAGTTCCTTAAATCGGCATTATGCTTATATTAGCTGCATGTAATTCGACATCATTACCAGCATTCTTTGAATCAGAATCTATCATTTCTTTTCTATTAATTCTCTTTTTGTCATATTAACTGAACACAAACCACTAGATTACAATAAACACATCACATAAGGCTGGTAGCAAAGCACCTAAAATAAATGGTATTTATGATACCAAATATGATGAATCTGAAGTCATTGCAAATAATGAAATAAGTTATGTACCATTTCCTGAAATAGTAATACAGAACATACCAACACTTAAACCAACTGCTGTTTTCCGCTTATGATTCTTTATAATTTATCCTGGTCTTGAGGTGACGTACAATGGTATTGCAGCATATGCTAATATATTCCCAATTATATATTGAGCTGATTTATGACTAAGATCTAATGAAGAAGGGCACAGACCATAAGTCATTTCTTGAAGACCAAGTCCAAATGAGTTGTAAAAACCACCCCATAATATATTATTAACAAGTGAAGCTGCAATAAACACATATACTACGGATTCAAGAGCTTTAAACTTAGTAGAGCTTCCTTGTGTTTGATTTTTAGGTTTTAAGTAGTAAAAGTGCTGAGAAACCAAAATTACGTCAAATACAACATACACTATGCTAAGAACCTTTTGCGTAAATAGCTGACCAAGTATGAAACATGCTATTAAGTTAAATGTATCTCCGACAATCCAACAAAGTATAAATACCATTGACATGGCTTCAGATCGTTTTACCAAATAATTTGCTCTAATTTGGGGTAAGCAAGCAAGAATCCAAGAAACTATAGATACCCATCCGAAAATAAACGATGTAACTCCTGATGTACCTGTTATACATTGCTGGAACACACCTGCAATGAATTTGTTATAATTGCTATCTTCACATCTGCATACCATCTTCAACAGAGTGGTAACATTAATTAGAAAATATTCCAAAAACGTGAAGCTATACATAAATCATAGATAAATTAATAATAGATCAAAATTTCAAATCAATCAAAAAATACAACTTTGTAACTGAAATGTACGATCATAAACTGTGTATATGTCATTATAATTTGTATATATAATATTTATATGCTCATCAATAAATGTCATTAAAGTAATTTACTTAATAGCAATAAATAATAGTACATTTTACTATACCTCATAAATTATCATCAAATAATTAATTTCATCAAATATAGTTAAAATTATGTAGCCATCTAAATCAATCATATATTTTGATTGATTTTGATTGATTTTGATACCAATTCATTTATAATAATAAAAATAATTATCAAATAATTATCAAATAAATGTACAAACAAAAAGGAATTAATTATTAAGTTTGAATACATTATGAACTGTTAATCACTATTGCATGTCAATATAATATTTCAAATAGTTCGGATGTTTGGAAATCGGTGAGAAATCCTTTATGAAATTTACACGTAGATCGAGTTCTGTTAGTTTTACCAGTTCCCGTAGTGGTTCTACATTTTATATTTTGTTTGCACTCAAAACGAGAACTTCTAAGTTCGTTAGATGTTTAAGTTGCTCAATATAAGTCAGGTTATTTTAGTACAAGTATAGCTTCCGAGCTTCTGTCCAATTTTAAATTCCCTCAAGATTCTGAAGTTAGCAGCCGGTGATCATAACTACCTTTACATTTATTTTCTGAGTAAAATTAACGTTGTACGAGCGCTAAATATTAATTTTCCCAAGATTTAAGTCGTTGATGAAACCAAGCTGGTCCAATTCAACATTATTAACGATTTATAAACTTCGTAGAGGTTCTTAAATTGTTCTCAAGTTTGGACCAATCTTCTAAAGTTGATGAAGTATCGTTTTAATATTTTCTTGAGTGCACTATATCAAAAAATTATTTTCGTCCAACTCAAAGTCACAATTTTTAATGTTGAAAAATATTTGTTGATTCACAGATTAAGAAACATTCTCCACAGTGATTTGATATGTTTTTATACGCGTGTGATATATTTATATCATGTTTCGAGAGTACTATCTATCAATTATGTATTCAAATAATAATTCTTCTTCAGATATACTTTTATTTGCTTTATGTTCATTATGATCATTGTTGTTTTCATTTACAATTCTTTACTTAACTAACCAGTTATTATAATTTGGATGCTATTTAACAGTATCGCTATAAATCGTATTTCCTTCCAAATATAAATGCTTTAGATCTCTCATCTCAAGGATAAAATCACAATTTGTAATTTTATTTCCACGAATATTGAGTTATTCAAGTTTTATCAAAGACTTCAAACAACATAGGTCCCTTATTTTATTGTCATTAAGAATTAAAGTTTATAAGTGTATCAAATTACCTAAAACCGTAACATCTATCAAATTATTCTTTTTCAAATTTAGCTCTTGAAGCTACAACATTTTCTAGATACCATCTATTTTAGATAATCCACAGTTTGTAACATGTAAAATTTTAACATTACAGATATAATCAAATTTCACATTTCGACAATATTATATAACAAACTTGACAAGATTAAAACTATTTACAAAATTTAGATATTGAATTTGTTTGTTATCAATTATTTCAAGTTGATTATTCTATATTTACATTCGTAACTTTTATAATTAGAGGTCTAAATTTCTTTTATCAATTATCCATTATTTTGTGTTGTATTTAGTTAATTCTATATCAATATTTTATTAAATTGCGTCTGTTCCAAGGTAATTTTTAACGTCTTCTATTCCAGGAATCTTTTATGGAGATATCCAGAGCGGGTTGTAGTTATCGTGGTTGAACAGCTCTGTGAAATCATTTATGAAATTATCATTCACAAATAACTTTTTAATATTCTTCCAGAACTTTAAAACATTTGCATTAAACAATCTGTTGTTCTTGATTTCAAGGTTATTCATGTTTACTAATTTATCAAGGCAATCTATTCTTATTATCATGTTGTTGTTTAAAACTAGTTCTTCTAGGCTTAATAAAGTTTGTAACGCTGATATTTCAATTAATTAATTTGAAGAAAGATCCAAATGAGTCAAATTTAGAACCCTTTCCAGTCCTTTAATTGCTGCCAACTCGCAGTTGTTTATCGTTAACTTAACGAGGACATTTGGGGTGTTCAAAGTTTATACTTCAGAGCAGAACTTTACGGTTAATACTTTTGTGTTCTTCTGAAGAAATTCGTTTTGGGGATCCAGGAATCCGAGATCGTAAAGAGATGAATCATTGTTTATAGAAAGTTCCTCCTCTTAAATGGAGTCTTTATACTTATCAGCTTTCTACAAAGAATAGCGCTCTAAGTCGATTTGTTATATTAATTCTTGCACCATTTTATCATCTCTATTATCCCCAAGATAGTACTCGTAATCTTTAGTGGTTGGAATATTTTAGGACTGGATCCAAGTTTAATTATATTTTCTGTGACGTTTCAAGAACTCGATATCTCGGATCATATTTCCTTGAAGTAGAACAGTTTTCAAAAGTGGAAGCTCCAATAATACTTTAACAAGAATCAACTTGTTGTTTTGCATGTCAAGGTGCTCTAGATACTTCAGGTTCTGAATCCAGCTATCGATTCGAGCTATTCGGTTGTCTCTTAAAATCAGTGTTTTCAGTTTCACCAACTCTCCTACTTCTGAAACAAATCTTAATTAGTTTACACTCGAGTCAAGACTCACCAACTGGGTCATTTGTTCCAGATTGAGAATTTTATCTAACTTGCAGTTCTAAACAATAAGATGTTGAACAAGAGTTGAGTGTGGTTCAAAGCTAATATTTTAACATCCAGATACTTTTAGTGTGTGCATCACTTTTAACAAATCTGAAAAATGAATACTTTACATTTCGTTGTCGTTGCTTATTTCCAAAGAATCATTAATAACATTAGATTTATATTTGAGAATCATCGAAGGGTAGTAAATTGATTATTATTTCTAATTTAAAAGGAATTTCTTTTTCCTTTGTACCTCTGCTTCATCACAATCAAAATATTATTTTATTTCTGCATCTGTTGGTTCATCTTGTGCGGCTACCCAAGAAATATTATGGTTCTGGTGTTTCATAAGGTTATCAATATCACATATTGCATTTTAATCTGTTCTAAAATCTACTAAATGCTTCATAGATAGACATACCTCTACAGAAATAATTCTGTTGCAAGTGATATTGAAGTAAACCAGCTTTTCCAGTTTGTTTAAGCAATTAATATTATTTACCTTGTTATGACTTATGTTGAGCTGTTCTATCTGCACGAGATCTCTAAGAGCTTCCACGCTTTCCACAAGATTGAAACTGACGTCCAGGTTATTCAGGCCTTTGAACTCCGCCAACGCGCTTATATCTTTGACTCTGTTTTCACTAACGTCGAGGCTTTCGAGCTGGTTGAGTTTCAGCCAGTTCAGGTCTTCTAGTCCGTTTTGGGCGATGTTGAGAGAACGAAGGTTAGTAAGCTCTGAAATAAGATTGAGTTCATCTGGTAAATGATCAAGGCCATTATTTCTAAGAACTAGAGTTTCAAGCTGTTTGAGGTTCTGAATTCCTTGAAGAATTTAAACTTTCGAGTTACTCACAAACAAGTGCTTTATCTTTTGAAATCCTTGTGAAAAGTCCTTGTGAAAAAATACATTGTTGCACATGTTAACTTGAAGATTAGTTATATTCAAGAACTTAATGAAAAAGAGACTAATATACTCCTAATCGTTGCTAATGCAAAGTGAAACCTCTTCGTCACAGATGGTTACCAAGTCTCTGTACTTTAGTATCATTTTAGCTATATACTACCACGTTTTGTTGTTTTCTGCTTCATTAAAAAGCAAAGTTGCTTCTTCTTTGGTCATGCATAGAATCTACATGCATTACATTATGGTAATCACTTTCTATTACGAAATCCAAGCCGGTTTAAAATAATGGTGCATTAACACCGCCTTCATATTATATACATGGTTGTTTGTGTAATCTAATTCTTGAAGCGAAGGCAAGCTAGATACTACTTCCAAGCTGAATATCATGTTGTTCGCTATCTTCAGCACCTTCAGCTTATTCTTCCCAGCTAGCACGGAAATATCGGTTATGAAGTTGTTCGAGAAGTCGACGTATTCGAGACCAGAAATGTGTTCAAGTCCAGAAACCTGCTTCAAGAAGTTTTTGCTCAGATCCAGGTGCGTGAGCGACTGGTGAAAACCCAGGCCCTTGCACGAGCACAAAGAGCAGTTCACCATTTTGAGCGAAACCGCGCAAGTTGGAACTTTATCGACTTGCTCTATGGTAAAGTTATCAGCTGTGAAGTTAGTAGCGTCTTTAATGTTTTAATCTGTAAATTGCGTATTTTTAGCAATAATAAATATCTTTTTATTTTAATTAATTTCTGGCTAAAGTGATTACATTATATTAGAAGTGGAAATAACATAATATTAGAATAAATATAGTAAATGACTAATATATTAATTTATAATCGGCAAGAATATGTTTAACGCTGTAAAATGAAAGTATCACGTGTATTTGTTGCAATCACCATTTAATTATTTCAGTTAGTGAGGTATCATCGACATTGTGCACTTACCCTGCGTTTGACGCATCAATAATACTTGATTGCACAGAAAAGTTTAAAATCGACTTCTTATTTTTGATCAATTTATTTTAGTAAACTTAGTTCTCAACCCTGTATATGCTTGCATTCTGCGGGCTCTTCAGAATCTCGCATTACATTTTTACATGTATTACTTTCTACCTCTTCTTCTAAACAACTTAAAATACAACCATAGTTGCAATCAAACAGAATATGAACGAGCCAACCCCGCTTACACCCAAAGTGACCGCGCTAACTTAAAACTATTTAACAGGAACTTAACTTACGCACCTCTTATCGAACTCGAAATCGAATCCAGTTTCAGCGCACACACAAGCTCCGTTCCTATAAACAGCATTCGAATTCCCTCCAAAGGAACAGTCACAAGTGTAACCTAGTGAGGGCGAATCGTTCGGGCACAGGGTGCAAACGTTGTTTATGAGCGCGTACTTCTGGAGGCAAACGCACTTATTCTACGTTAAATCAAAATATGAATACGGATCCGGGCAAACGCAGCCATTTGTTGAAGATAAGAAACCTGGTGGGCACGAAACGCACTGCTAATCATACAAATAAGCTTATGGACCGCACGAGCACTAATTCGAGAACAACGAAAACGGATACGAGCACTGACAAGAGACTTGAGATATCGTTCTAGAAGACCCAGTCGGACAATGCAAGCAAAGAGACGAAGACGGATAATAGTTAGCGGCGCACTTACAAATTAGATTCTGGATGTCGAAATACTTGGTGGCTCCGCACTCGCAGGTGCTCGCCCCGACCGCGCTGGTTGTTCCCGCCGGACAGGCCGTGCAGACCGAGTTCAAGTTGAAGTAGTTCGTCGCGCACTCGCACAGGTTCTGGTCGTAGTTGAAGGACTTGGAGGCGTCTGGGCACACGCAGCTCGTCTTGAGCGGGTTCGCGGTCGTGCCCGAGGTGCACGTGACGCACTTCCCGTAGCGCAGGTACTGGTTCAGCTTGCAGGCGCACACGTTCTAGGCCGGCAGGAACTGGAGGGCTGAGCTGAGGCAGGCGCACGAGCTCCCGGACTTGTACGCGCCCGGCGGACAGCTCACGCAGGAGGCGCCGGACAGCCAGAAGTTGTCGACGCACACGCACGCGAACTGGGCGAAGTCGAAGGCCGTGTTCGGGTCGGAGCAGACGCAGCTGGCCTGGGCGGCGGTTCTGGAGCTCCCGGCCGGACACGCCCTGCACGCGCTGTTGGACATCATTAAGTTGGGCTGGCAGTCGCATGCGTTCGCGGTGGCATTGTAGACCGTTCCGGCCGAGGCGCACGTGCAGCTTGTTGGGTTCGAGGTGGCGCCGGGAGGGCACTGAACGCACTGCTGGGACCGGAGGAAGTATCCGGCCGCGCACGAGCAGGCGCCTCCGACGTAGCTCTGGCCGATGACGAGGCACTGGCACTGAGTCGGAGAGAGCTTGTAGGAATCCGGAGGGCATTGAACGCAGGTGCTCCCGTCCAAGACGTAGTTCGGCTGGCACACGCACAGGTTCTGGACCGCGTCGAAGACCTGGAACGGAAGGAGGCACACGCACGCGTCGTTGACCCTGGCCGAAACCGTGTCCGGGCACTTTCGCGGAGATGACTGGTACAAAACGTAGCCGGTGTCCAGTACGCACTGGCCGCTCTGGAAGATATAATTAGAATCACATAGACAAACAGTTTAGCTTAGAGAAGCGCCTGGACATTTTACGCACTAAAAATTATAAAATATATAGCCGCTAAGACAAAGACAGGAAACAGAGCCAGAGTCGAAATACATATTGGCTCCGATGCAGATGCAAGATGAATCAGTTTGAGTTCGATAGCTATCAGAAGGACATGCGACACATATTCCTGAATTAGTGAAAGTATTTTCGTTACAAATACATGAAAAGCTGGATATATCAAAATTTGTTTACACATCGTTACACCTACATACACTATCAAAAAATCCAGCTGTAGATCCTGCTGGACACGCTTGACAGCTCCCAGACACCATGATTTGATTAGCCGGACAATAACATTTATTTACCTACCAGAAGAAAGATCCTTGGCTGCATTAACAAAACTCTTGGGTGAGAGGTCTGGTTGATCCGGTAACGCATGGAACGCAAGAAGAATTTATATAATACGTATTTACGTTGCACAAACATTGATTTTGAGTTGTATCAAAAGCTGAATTCGGCAGCCAAGAGCAGTCACATGATGAGGCGGTACTAGACATGGGGCATTTCCTACACTCTCCGCTGTAAAGCATATAACCCGCAACACACTAACAAAGTCCATTAATAAATTCTATATATGAACCGAGGCAAGTACACGTATAATCTGGAGAATAATAGTATCTGAACGAATTGGCTGGACAAACTTGGCAGTTGGTTCCATCAGAATATTGGTTATCTCTGCACAAACATAAAATTTGAGAGGCATTGAAAACTTTGTTCAATGTGCAAACACACGTTGACTCGTCGGCCGAAGAAGAGCTTCCAGCCGGACATGAGGTGCAAACTCCGTTATTCACAAATTGATTCGATCCGCAGATGCATCTCAAGTTCACGGGGTCGAAAGTTCCGTAATCGCAAACGCACGTGGCTTCGTTAGAGGAGGCGGTTGAAATACCAGCAGGACATGCCGTGCAGGTTCCGCTTCTCACGAACTGATTTCCTCCGCAAATGCATTTAACCGAAGTTGAGTTAAACGCTCCGTAGTTGCAGGTGCATGAAGTCTCATCCGCGAAAGCCGTTGAGATCCCGACTGGGCATGCGGTGCACACGCCGGATTTAACGAATTTATTACTACCACAAATGCATTTGATTTAAGTAGAATCGAATGACCCATACGGGCAGGTGCAAGTTGATTCATCGGCCACCGTGCTAGTCCCAGCCGGGCATGACGTACAAACGCCGAGTCTCACGAACTTTCCCGTTCCGCAAATGCATCTCACCGATGTAGGATTGAAGGTGCCGTAGTTGCAATCGCATGAAGATTAATCAGTTAAAGCGGTTGAGATTCCAGCGGGACAGGTCACGCACGCGCCCGAGTTTATAAATTAATTTGAGCCGCAAACGCATTTCATCTGGCCTTGGTCGAAAGACCCGTAATTACAACTGCACGTTGCCTCGTCGGTCGAAGCCGTAGAGTTAGCTGGACAAGTTGTACAAACGTTGGCTTTCACGTATCTGTTCGATCCGCAAAGGCATTTAACTGATGTTGAGTTGAAATTTCCATATTAGCAGTTGCATGTGGATTCGTCGGCTGACGCGGTTGAAATCACCGACGGGCATGCGACGCAGGTGGTTCCCTTGATGAACGAGTTTGACCCGCAAACGCACTTTACCGTCGTTGGATTGAACGTGCCGTAAATACAAGAGCATGCTGATTCGTCGGTAAGCGCCGTTGATATTCCGGTCGGGCATGAGATACACGAGCCTAGTTTTACGAATCGATTCGAGCCGCAAAGGCATTTGACTGAGGTTGAGTTGAAAGTTCCGTAGTTGCAGACGCAAGTAAGTTCGTTAGCAGACGCTGTTGAGATTCCAGTCGGGCATGCGGTGCACACCCCCGATTTAACGAATTAGTTTGAACCGCAAACGCAAATATTATTATCTGGGTCGAAAACACCGTAGGAACAGTGACAAGTTTGTTCGACACCGTTTGAAGTGGCGATTCCGGGTGGGCATAGCTGACACCCTGTTCCTGGGTTCCAGCTATTAGCTGTACACTGTAAAGTTATAATTAATAATGTGTAGAACATTTCTGGAGTGGAACATTATATAATGCTAGTATATATGTCTATATGACACTTATTTGAATAATACTATTGAACAGATACACTTTGAATTTAAACATTTTAAACATTTATATAAATAGAGTAACATATTATATAAAACAATATATTAACACAATAATATTAATTCTCAAAATTACACATTCTTAAAATGTTTTAAACACGTGCAATTTACAATCGTGCTGTGTATAATATATTAATAAATTCTATAATTTATTCATCTGTTATTTGAATTCTTATCTATTTGTGATATTGTTAGTATTTAGATGTACTTAAAGAGCTGATTAGGTGTATGTAGGTCTATGATATAATATCTCTATGATATAATAATGAAAAAAATATTACTACATTCTTATCACTTGTTATCACCAGTGACAAATGTAGAAACAGTCATCTCAACAGTGTCAACTCTATCAATTTCTTTATCCTTATCCTCCAAGTTACATTCTTTTTCCAGTTCTTTCTTCGAACCTCTAACTTTATCAGCTTTTGAATACACAAACCATTGCATTATTATTATAACATCACAAGATGCTGGAAGGATGCACGCAAGAATATAAGGTATTTTTTGAATTAGATATTCTCTTTCCTAACTCATAGTAAGAAGCGAAACTAGTTAAGTATAATTTGCTGATGAAGTGATAAAGAACATACCAAGACTAAGTCCTACTGCTGACTTCCTTCTGTGATTTTTGATAATTTATCCAGGTCTTGAAGCAAAATAAAGAGGAAGTGAAATATATGCAACAACATTTCCAATTATATATTGCGCTGAAGAATGTTCTAACTATTTAGGTGTACTGCACATATCATATGCCATTTCTTATAGTTAAAGACCAAACTAGTTATGAAAACCACCCCACAAAATATTATTAACAATGATTACTATAACAAAAGTGTAAACTAGCGCCTCTGAAATTCTTAACTTAATGGATAAGCTTATAGCCTAATTTTTTGGTCTCTAATAATAGAATTATTGTCCTACTAGTACAACATCGAATCCGATAAACAATACACTCAATATTTGTTAAGTAAATAACTAATTTAACATGAAACACGAGATTAAGTTAGATATATCTCCAAATATCCAACATAAAAGAAATACTGTTGATAGAGCGTCAGACCTTTTCAACAAGAAATTTATTCTGATTTATGGTACGTATGCTATTATCCAGCAACAAATAGATATCCAGCCAAATATAAAGGAAACAACTCCTTGCGTCCCTGAAACACACTCTCCGAAGATACCTGATATGAACTTATTATACTCACCGTCACATCTACAAACCATGATAATATAGATGTGGTTTATTTAATAATATTATAAAATAGATTGTTGCAATTATATTAATTGAATTTATAAAATAGGAATTACAACTGTGTTATCAATCTTATATTAATTATAGTATTTTATGAATACAAATATCATTAATAACATAACTCAAACTAACTGTGTTTATACACACTACAATTTAACATAGTATTCTACAGTGGTGGGCCCTCGAAATGCTTTTTTGAATTAGGAAGAAGAATGAAGTTTATTATTTGAATCTTACTTATATCACTGCCCGGCTCAATAATGAGTGTGTTCTCCCTCCTCATCAATACACTCATTAACTCTATTTACTATTGATTTGTAAAGTGCTTCAATCACATCAAGGCCTGGTTGAGCCTTGGATAGCTGTGCTACAATAATTAACGTATATAACTCTGTATATACTTCAATAATAAGTTTCAACTTTACCTAACGTTGTATAATTTAACAATCAAGAAAATTGATTTCTCATTATGAAATGGAAGTGGAAGATCATAAGTAAAATAACTGTTGTTTTAGAGTAGCATCAATATATTATTTAATGCTGGGCCCGACTAACCCACTTGATTCCATTCTTCAAGAAACAAAAATGCATTCATTATTTGAATATTGAGAATGAAAGCGACTGTAACTACCTGAATTATAATTCTAATTAAGCGAAGTACCAATACTTCATCTTGAGCTCCCGGTTGAGATTGAAAGAAAAAGTCCTCCATTGTTTTTCGTGATTAAGAAATACCTAAAATCGTTCAGATTGACCCAGTTGAAGATGAACACCGAGGTCCTCTGCAGGTCCAGTGCTTGCGCTACTAGTTATAAATTACATATTGCGTCCGTATACCAATCATTGGATCCTCTTATTCTTTTCTCCAATCAGGCTTAACTACCATATATTTTCGAGATAAAATCTTTCATAAATTAGTTTTGTTGACTAAAACGTAGAAATTACACAGGGACATCTTAAACAAGTGATATAACTAGTTCAGATTGGTACAATATTTTATGAATTCATCCGTTGGACCCAGAAATGAAGAGAATACAAACGCTTCAGAACTGCCTAAGTTTGTTAAGTGAATTAGTTGACCTTCCCTAAACATCTTCTACCGCGTTTATTTTTGTCATTGCCGTCCTTTTATTGCATGTGGTAATTTCTATTTTTCCTTTTTGGAATATTAAATACCGACTTTGAATAGTCGATTATGGTCTAATACGATCGAAATCATATTTTTGGCCCTCTTGTGTTAATGAGTAGTTCATGAATAATCTCCAACTTGAGATTATTTATTGGAATTTGTCATCCGCATTAGAAGTGGCAAAATATTTTAATATATAATTACTCACATAGTAAACAAGAAAAAGCAATTCCACCTCCCATAACTGTAGTTGGTAGACACTAGTATTTGTTGAAAGTTTAAAGTGAAACTAAATAGCTAAATTAAAGCTAACAATTCATACACAATATTATCATATGTACATAAAATACATAAAATTGTATTATCATTACAAATCATTTCAATATTTTTGTAACATTATATTAGTATTATTATTTTCTATAGTTTTTAAATTGACAAATACAATTTATATATGTGTTTAGAAACCAAACTAATAATATTATAAATGTTTATCATACACCCAAATATTAACATACAATATTTCCACTCACCCATGCCCTGATGCTATTAATTACTAAAATATAGTAGTTCTAATCAAATGTGAAGCTAAATTTCTTGAATATGTTTAAATAAAAGACATATATTCGTAGGATAACCATAAACTAAAACTCACGCGATAAAATGATGTGTTTCTGAGATAGTGATACATTTTCTCCGCATCCCACGTGTTTAGAAATATGAAAATAAATCACTCATTAAAAGACGCAAAACCCTCAGATTTTATTTACTGCTTCATTAAGAACTTTTACTGCTTCTTAAGTGCTTCCTTAGTATTAAAATATTAAATAGAAAAAGAAAGTAAAGAAACTCGCATAGAAAATGTCATTTCAACAATATTATGATTAAAAAATATAAATTATGATAAAAATGGCTATAGTGGCAGAAACGGAATGACCATAATACAGTGCTAACCAACACCTATTAACAACATTAAAAATTACACTATTTCACTCCAAAGATGAGTCAGAAATGAACAATTCTTAACTTCAAGTGCATTTAAAAGTAAGTTCAGTCACAAAATTCTACTAACTGTAATTTTTTGTTAAGGTTGCTGCGTCGAGTGATCGCCAGAATAAAATAATCACAGTTTTGCCAGAACCAGTGTATTATCTAAATATTTACATTATATATTAAACGTTTGATTTTACTCAACAGTTTTTGTTCAGTATTATTAGTACTTCTTATTTATTAAACGAATTATTGGTTAACTTTTATCTTTCTAAGATCTATGAGTGGAAAGTTTAATCATCAACATTATGTTTTATGTATAAATTCAGCAATGTGACAACGTTTTACTTGTTTCTGCCACTAATGCATTTATATTAGGATGTGAAAAATGTATAAAAGTTGTTTAAATTCATATATAATGAATAAATATTGTGTCAATTATAAAATGAAATATTAAATGAAGACAATAAAACAAATAAGCGAGAGTTATATCTACATCATTGCTTAAACAACTCGATGTGACCTATATATGTGTCTGAGGGAGTCATTCCATTTCCGCCACTATAGCCAAAAAAATAATTTAGAAGTGACAAAACAACAATTGCCTTTTAACAAGATAAGTGACGGTAGTGTTGACGATTCAACAACGAATATTCAACACGAAGTACTATTTTTAGTGATTGCCGATTTGTCATTTATTTGTCATTTATACCGACGTATAGTGATTTACCATCTCACCTTTCCATCTCTCAAATGAGCTAGAGAACCAGACTCAAGCCTTAATAAATTATCTGTACAGTTAAAAATGATGACTTAACTATATTAAGTCATCATATAACTATAATATCATTTCTAGTTAATTTAAATTATGTAACGTAAGTAATATTAAAATTGATTTTAAGACGTTTGTATATCTCAAGTGTCAGCTTTATAAAAAATCTATAATTTGGGTATATTCATAGAACATGTATTTATAAATCAACCACATATTAGAGAATTACTAAAGCGCCTATTTACAACGAAATAATAAAGTAATTTTAGTATATTAACGTAGCTGAACCTGAAATTTCTATATTCAATATTGCGCACCTTAGGACTACCAGAAATAAATAAAATTGTTATGTGTCGTTTCACAGATTAAAGATAAGTTAATTATTAGCAAAGTGGCTTTTGAATAAGAACAGATGACAAGGCTTTAATAATATTAATATATTAACTAAACGTTAATATATAAATAATAGTTATCAAAATGTTGAAGTTTGGTAGAAACTTTCATTGAATCTAGCAAGTCTGTTTTACAAAATCGCACAATCTTCCAAAATCGCAAAAAATCGCTAGACCAAAGCTATTATCAACAAAAATGTCTCCTTTTGTTCGGAATGAAGATTCTGTGAGGAGGTTTGATACCATGATATTTGGTATAGTAATCAACTGTTAGATTTAGCATTGTAGATTATAGGCACAAGAAATTTTATACAAATGCGTTTTATTATTATGCAGACTCTCGAAGATAGTACTCGCCCCAAAACTCGGTTAAAGTACTCGGTCACTTAATGTCTTCAAAATTAGACTATTAACGAAAAGTGATGAACGATATTGGATTACACACTATTCCAAAACACAAAACTTAATATGTCACTATAATCAAAGTGGTTAAACATATTACAATTTAATTACCACCTCACACAGTGAAATAATATTATCGTGTTAAGATTTGAATTTTAATATAACTTATTTTAATCATTAACCAGTAATATTAAGTGATAGAATAGAATCACGCATTTCAATATATAAGATTTGGTATTCTCATCTCAGTTAATGTCTTTCCGTTTTCAGTTAATGAACTATTTTAGATCTAAACCTCTCACTTATAGTACCGAGTAGCTCAAAAGACATTAAGTGATTCTAAGATAGGTCATTAAGTGAGTTTGGGGGTGAGTACTATCTTCGAGAGTCTGCAGTATTTGAAGGTTTTGTAGATATGTAAATTGTAACTATTTACTTCATTTCGGTATTTATTTCATTATTTGTCGAGTAATAATTTAAAAGACACCACTTCGTATAAATGCCGATTCATCCGTTATCCAAGCGGAGTACTCCGAATAAGTTTTAGAAGGTGTTTTTGACTATATTTTACGCGGTGGCTTGGGTTACGTACATGCCTTTGAAGTTGTTGGTAACTTTCGGTTCTTTATCGCTGGCTACGATAATCTCGTTTATAATTGATTTTGGTGCGGATGCGCGCAAGCCAGTCCTTCGTTCTCGTTATTGGTTGCGCAGCTTTGGTCAGGCTTTAACTGGTAAGTTGCTCTGCATTGGCCACGGCTTGATCATTAAGGAGGTGAATCCAGATGCGCGTGACAAATCCGCGCACGTCATTGTTGGTAACCACTGCTCGTATTTGGACGCATTAGTTATTCTCGACCGCTCAGGCGGTTCTGCCATTGTAAACCAGGGCATGGCCGATTTCTGGTTCCTCCGCTCACTCTTGAGAGTGTCAAGGGCGGTTGTAGTTCAACGTCCACCCCTTCCAACTGATTCAGAACTCGTTAAGAGGAAGAGGAGTGAGACAGCGAGGGCGTTTGGAATTGAGGAGCAGGGTTCAATCACTCAGCTGATGCAGAAACGGGTGAACGAGCGAAATAATGGGGTTGATTGGCCATAAATAATCGTTTTTCCTGAGGGGACAATTTGCAATTCGGAGACCGTTTTGCGTTTCAGAACGAGCGCGTTCGCCCTTAGTGGGTGTAAAATTCAGCCATTTAGCTTGAAGTATAAAACGGTGTTTAATTTACAATGGCTGACTTGTGGTGGATTGCAGGCTATGTTCAGGAGCTTCTTGAACCCGTTTGGGGTGATATAGATTGAGTGGCTGCCCGTGCAGGAGAAGAGAGTGGATTAGTCTGCACAGGAGTTCGCGGATCAAGTTGGAGGGATTATAGCTGAAAATTTACACGGGTAATATACCGGGTACAAGAATGACGACATTGGCTACTTTTTAGGGTGGAAAAGCAAGGATAAGTGCACACAAGAGTATTTAAGAGATTTCGAGAAACTGGGCACATTCGCAGACGTTAAGAAAAAACTAGGAAAAGGGGATAAATACGAGCTCGTACACAAAGACGTAGATAAACTGCTGAAAGAGTGACCATTATCTTGGTTCTAACTGTTTATGTGAATTCATCTGTGTTTTGCTTTCACTCTATTTTCGCCATGGTGACGCTCACAGTGTATTAAATCGATATTTTTATATATTAAAATGTATGCTCATCATAGTTCATCTACATAGTTCATCTTAGATCCTGCTAGATATTAAAAGATATATCATATTTGGACCCCTTTATAAATGAATTTCTAGAGCTGGGCTTTACTTTGCACTTTAATCTAATGCCAGAGAATATAAATGTTGAATTGACAGAAGAAGAAGTTAAAATGATTGAAAAGTATAAAAATTTAGTTACAACAGACAATAAAGACGTTTGTTTTGAAGATAGAAGAGTTAGTGAACCTGAAAACACTGATTTTGAAAGATAACAAAATATCTCGAATCGATAGCTGGATTCAGAACCTGAAGTATTTAGAGCACCTTAACATGCAAAACAACAAGTTGATTCTTGTTAAAGTATTATTGGAGCTTCCACTTTTGAAAACAGTTCTACTTCAAATAAATATGATCCGAGATATCGAGTTCTTGAAACGTTACAGAAAATACAATTAAACTTGGATCCAGCCCTAAAACATCCCAACCACTAAAGATTACGAGTACTATCTTGGAGATAATAAAGATGATTAGATGGTGCAAGAATTAATATAACAAATCGAGTTAGAGCGTTATTCTTTGGAAAAAGCCGATAAGTATAAAGACTCCATTTAAGAAGAGGAACTTTCTATAAACAGTGATCAATCTCTTTACGATCTCGGATTTCTGAACCCCTAAAACTAATTTCTTTAAACGTTAAAGTCAAGTCAAGCCGCAGTATCCTCTTAAATATAGTTAATTAGATTTATATAACCTAGCACAATAACCACATTTATTTGAGCACCTGATAATACTCCAGGCTTAAATTACTAAAATTGATTTTCAACTTCGACCAAGATAAACTTTTCATTACTACGAAGATCCAGTCCGCTCTGGGGCTTTAGTTGCGATTATTAAAACTTAATAGCACAGCAATAACACGATAAAGTATAAAACAATACTATCATTTCTGAATTGATATAATTTGATGACATCTCAAATATTAACACTAAAAATATTGAGTCCTTTATGTACATAGTTACAGAAGTAAAGAACGCATTAAAATGAAATTATCATTTTAAAATGTTCCTGTGATTGAAGTAATCGATTATTGAGTGGATGTTTTTGAGATGTACCAAAAGAGTGAGCCGATATATAAAAAGTGTTATTATTAAGTAATATTATTAAGTAATACAATATACAACTCAATTGTAATCTTTAGCAGTAGATTAAGAAACAGCTATCTCAACTGTATCACATCTTGCAATATCTTTATTTTCCTAAATACATTCATTTTCGATTTTCTTTGCCTCACTTTTGTCTGTTTTTGAATAAATATACCACTGTACTATGATAACAATATCACATGTTGCAGGCAATATGCACGCGAGAATATATGGAATTTTTTGAATAAGGTATTACCGATCTTAACTCATTGTAAGTAAAGATATTAGTTGTGTATAGTTTGCTGAAGAAGTGATGAAAAACATACCTAAACTAAGTCCAACAGCTGTTTTCCTCTTATAGTTCTTGTTTTCTTTCTTCTTCTATATTAAAACTTCTATAAAACCTACCTACCATTTATTCAATCATATACATTATTATATATGTTAATTTTCATTGTTTTCACTCCGATGATGAATCAATTATTGACAAAGAAGAGTTCAGGATAACATATGCGGCTTCTGAAGATTAAATCGTTATTATTAAATTAATTATGATTAATTCTTGCTTTGTTTTATCGCAGTCTCTTAATAATCACTATATTATAGCACATTATTAATCTAACGTTATAAATAGATTGAGTTTGATTTTTAGTTTTGTTTTTACTAATAACCACTGTTCCTTTTGAATAAATATTCATATGCGTATTATACTTTACTTTAGAATTAATGGACAAATATTACGAAGGGGCCCCCGGGAGAAGGGGCCCCGCTAGATTTTTTCAATCTTTCTTTTACCATTTTTCATCTATCTATATATTCATTAGGAGGACCATATATAACAACCTCCAACAATCCAAAAGCAACCACGAAAAATCAACTCATTTTTTTCTCATTTTTAAAAAGTCAATTTTACGAGGTGTCTCAAAATTCACATAAGATATAGTTATATGTAACCTATTATTTCCTCACATTTTAGGCCATATTTCATACTATAATACATTTCATCTTCATTTCATAGTTACATTTCTCAAATAGTTGCATAGTATCACATTTAATAATTAGCTAAATTAATATAACTAGAGTATGTTGTATAATAGCTTGATTATTTAATACAATTATAGTCTTGCTATAAGCGTCTTAGCTGTAATAATTAATTCTTCCACAATTATTATTTAATAAGTTGTAAATCACTAGTTTAGCGCCATATTTATATAAGCCATAATTTTAACAATAAAACAATAAAATGCTAATATTTAGCATAAAGAATGAATAAAAAAGCTACAGTATAGTCTGATATATAATATTTAGTATTTTTGAATATACAATTAAATGTTATCATTATCATTTTAACAATTAACAAGTAATATTAATATTTTACATATTACGTTTGAATTTTGCTTTTATTTTCCACACCTCCACACAAATGTTAAGCGAAATCAAATTAATAAACAAATCAAAACAATTATGACCTAAGAAAACTTCATGAAATGAAGCAGCTGCACCCAAAGTTAAACCCAAAGTTGAAGCTGAATCCAAAGTTGAAGTCGAACCCAGAGTTGAAGCTGAGGTTATTATGAGTATTATATATAATTAATTAATACTATTAATTTATTTCAATCTTTTAATAATCATCTTTTAATAATTTTACACAATTTCCTCATGAATTTAAGTTGTTGCTTTGAAACTCAACACTTTAAATCGTCAATTATTCCGGAATGTTTTCTGGCTTACACTTAAAATATTGAATAGAATTGATAAGTGTCAAAAGTTGAAAAATAACTAATTTTTATTCCTACCAATAAAGATGCAACTATCACTAAAGCATATTAAACACATTCTGAATACTCAGCACACTATTCAAGTAGTGTTAAACACATAAACCTTAAATGTAGTGTGATTCACGATTTTTCTCCCTGGGTCGATATCCCAAATATTACTATATTCTCTATTCTATTGGGCCGAAACGGAAATATTGAAGTGTATTATAGTTGCATGCAATATAAAATTTATGTTTTACTTGGCAAATTTGTGAGTGATTTATCTGAGCTTAGAATTCTTTGATTTAGAGCTGTAGCTCACATAGTAAACTAAATATTTGTTATCTCATATATCAATTTATGCCCATAGCGTAATTAATTAAAAAGTCCGGCTGATTAATAATAGCTTTATAATCATTGTCAAAGAGCGTATTTCCCTATTTAACAGTAAGTATGATTTGTAGCATTGATCTTAGTTATATTAACATTTAAATTTTACGATACGCGAATTGTAAACCTGTATTGTAACGTTAACAGCTCAGACACTACTTATCTGAATTCTATATTAAGATTATGTTTTTACAGTTCATAATGTTCTTAGCGGTTGATTTTGTACAAGTAAGAATAACACTTAAATATGATGATTTTCTGTTATCATCTGACGCAATTCTTGTGTGTACTCATCAGCCATATTTTTGTTTGAAGTGGTGTATTAATATATTTCATATTATTAGATAAGAATAACTTATGTATATAGTAAAACACTTCAATTAAGTCGTTTAATCGTGTTATAAAGTGCTGTATTCTATAACTCAAAATAAAAGTTTTAATAATCGCAACTATCGCCCGCTCTGGTTCTAACTTAGTCTTAATAAATTAATTTATGTGATTATCAAGAAATAAGAGGTGTCTTCTGTTCAGTTAAAGCAGCTAGTTGCTTCTAAAATTATTTGTGTATTATTATTTGTTTATTAATTTGTAGATGTCTCTATTCCTAGCTGTGATTAATATTATAGTTAGGTTAAAAGTCGGAAAAACCACCTAAAATTGGCTCGCTAAATTTGTGCACCTGAGCAGTAAAATACAAATAACCGCGATTGTGAACAGAAAAGTGATAATTATTTACTCCACTGCACTCAAGAAAATATTTAAACGATTCTGAACCGGATCGAGGCGATTGACCCAAACCTAAAAACGACTCAGGAACCGTTCCGTTTTTTTAATGATCTCAGAAGATAACGAACTGGAAGAGCTCGGTTTTGTCAATGAATTAAATCTTTAGAAACTTGCAGTTCAAGATTCTAAAAACGTTAAATATACTGAAATAGTTGATGTTAAAATATTTTCCGTTTTAGCAAGTGAACTTGAAAATCTTGAAGGTATTCAAAACTGGACTGAACTTCGGGAACTTTATTTGAACATTAATAACTTGAAAAATTTTGAGCAGTAGTAAAATCTGACTAATTTAACTGTTCAAATATAAAATTTGGAACCGCTTGAAAGATTGAGTTTAAGTAAGTTGTTGAATTTGTAAACATTAATTATAAACGACAATATACTTACAGATCTTAGTTGCTTGAAACCGCTCGCTAAACTTGTGCACCTCGATGTTCGCCGAAATATACTTCTCGAGGTCGATTTCGTTTTGGAATTGAAAGAACTCAAAATACTACTGTTGGAAGGAAACATGATTTACCATCGCGAAATTGTTTAGAAACATCCTAATTATAATAATTGGATAAAAAGCAAAATCTTGCCACCGAAGACGATATTATTATCAGATTTGGAAAAGAAAACGTCTAGACAGAGCTTTCTATATTATCAAAGTATAAAAAGACATTTACAATCGAAAAATGATCGCAAAGTACCAAAATAGAGTTCATACTCATTTAATCGCTGTTGAGAATGTATCAGAAAACCATATTGATTAAATTTATTAAAATACAAATAACCGCGATTGTGAACAGAAAAGTGATAATTATTTACTCCACTGCACTCAAGAAAATATTTAAACGATTCTGAACCGGATCGAGGCGATTGACCCAAACCTAAAAACGACTCAGGAACCGTTCCGTTTTTTAATGATCTCAGAAGATAACGAACTGGAAGAGCTCGGTTTTGTCAATGAATTAAATCTTTAGAAACTTGCAGTTCAAGATTCTAAAAACGTTAAATATACTGAAATAGTTGATGTTAAAATATTTTCCGTTTTAGCAAGTGAACTTGAAAATCTTGAAGGTATTCAAAACTGGACTGAACTTCGGGAACTTTATTTGAACATTAATAACTTGAAAAATTTTGAGCAGTAGTAAAATCTGACTAATTTAACTGTTCAAATATAAAATTTGGAACCGCTTGAAAGATTGAGTTTAAGTAAGTTGTTGAATTTGTAAACATTAATTATAAACGACAATATACTTACAGATCTTAGTTGCTTGAAACCGCTCGCTAAACTTGTGCACCTCGATGTTCGCCGAAATATACTTCTCGAGGTCGATTTCGTTTTGGAATTGAAAGAACTCAAAATACTACTGTTGGAAGGAAACATGATTTACCATCGCGAAATTGTTTAGAAACATCCTAATTATAATAATTGGATAAAAAAGCAAAATCTTGCCACCGAAAACGATATTATTATCAGATTTGGAAAAGAAAACGTCTAGACAGAGCTTTCTATATTATCAAAGTATAAAAAGACATTTACAATCGAAAAATGATCGCAAAGTACCAAAATAGAGTTCATACTCATTTAATCGCTGTTGAGAATGTTTCAGAAAACCATATTGATTAAATTTATTAAAATACAAATAACCGCGATTGTGAACAGAAAAGTGATAATTATTTACTCCACTGCACTCAAGAAAATATTTAAACGATTCTGAACCGGATCGAGGCGATTGACCCAAACCTAAAAACGACTCAGGAACCGTTCCGTTTTTTAATGATCTCAGAAGATAACGAACTGGAAGAGCTCGGTTTTGTCAATGAATTAATCTTTAGGAAACTTGCAGTTCACAGATTCTTAAACAACGTAAATTACTGAAATAGTTGATGTTTATATTTTTCCGTTTTTAGCAAGTGACTTTGAAAATCTTGAGGTATTCAAAACTTGGACTGACTTCGGGCGACTTCTTTTGAACATTAAACTTGAAAATTATTGCAGCAAGTTAGTAAATCTGACTATTCTAACTGGTTCATATAAAATTTGGAACCGCTTGAAGATTGGTTTAATTAAGTTGTTGAATTTTAAACATAATTATAACGAAATATACTTACAGATCTTAGTTGCTTGAAAACCGCTCGCTAAACTTGTGCACCTCGATGTTCGCCGAAATATACTTCTCGAGGTCGATTTCGTTTTGGAATTGAAAGAACTCAAAATACTACTGTTGGAAGGAAACATGATTTACCATCGCGAAATTGTTTAGAAACATCCTAATTATAATAATTGGATAAAAAGCAAAATCTTGCCACCGAAGACGATATTATTATCAGATTTGGAAAAGAAAACGTCTAGACAGAGCTTTCTATATTATCAAAGTATAAAAGACATTTACAATCGAAAAATGATCGCAAAGTACCAAAATAGAGTTAATACGCATGTAATCGCTGTTGAGAACGTTTCAGAAAACCAAATATATTAAATTTATTAAAATACAAATAACCGCGATTGTGAACAGAAAGGTGATAAATATTTACTCCACTGCACTCAAGAAAATATTTAAACGATTCTGAACCGGATCGAGGCGATTGACCCAAACCTAAAAACGACTCGGGAACCGTTCCGTTTTTTAATGATCTCAGAAGATAACGAACTGGAAGAGCTCGGTTTTGTCAATGAATTAAATCTTTAGAAACTTGCAGTTCAAGATTCTAAAAACGTTAAATACACTGAAATAGTTGATGTTAAAATATTTTCGTTTTAGCAAGTGAACTTGAAAATCTTGAAGGTATTCAAAACTGGACTGAACTTCGGGAACTTTATTTGAACAATAATAACTTGAAAAATTTTGAGCAGTAGTAAAATCTGACTAATTTAACTGTTCAAATATAAAAATTGGAACCGCTTGAAAGATTGAGTTTAAGTAAGTTGTTGAATTTGTAAACACTAATTATAAACGACAATAAACTTACGTATCTTAGCTGCTTGAAACCGCTCGCTAAACTTGTGCACCTCGATGTTCGCCGAAATATACTTCTCGAGGTCGATTTCGTTTTGGAATTGAAAGAACTCAAAATACTACTGTTGGAAGGAAACATGATTTACCATCGCGAAATTGTTTAGAAACATCCTAATTATAATAATTGGATAAAAAAGCAAAATCTTGCCACCGAAGACGATATTATTATCAGATTTGGAAAAGAAAACGTCTAGACAGAGCTTTCTATATTATCAAAGTATAAAAAGACATTTACAATCGAAAAATGATCGCAAAGTACCAAAATAGAGTTCATACTCATTTAATCGCTGTTGAGAATGTATCAGAAAACCATATTGATTAAATTTATTAAAATACAAATAACCGCGATTGTGAACAGAAAAGTGATAATTATTTACTCCACTGCACTCAAGAAAATATTTAAACGATTCTGAACCGGATCGAGGCGATTGACCCAAACCTAAAAACGACTCAGGAACCGTTCCGTTTTTTAATGATCTCAGAAGATAACGAACTGGAAGAGCTCGGTTTTGTCAATGAATTAAATCTTTAGAAACTTGCAGTTCAAGATTCTAAAAACGTTAAATACACTGAAATAGTTGATGTTAAAATATTTTCGTTTTAGCAAGTGAACTTGAAAATCTTGAAGGTATTCAAAACTGGACTGAACTTCGGGAACTTTATTTGAACAATAATAACTTGAAAAATTTTGAGCAGTAGTAAAATCTGACTAATTTAACTGTTCAAATATAAAATTTGGAACCGCTTGAAAGATTGAGTTTAAGTAA
>CAXDID010000557.1:0-163102 GCA_963988835.1 Hexamita inflata | reverse complement strand
TAACTCAGAGAATCTAAGAAAGATTCTGGAATGGCCGCAGCAAACGCATTCACATCACTTGGAACTGGCTTATTTGAAGGAATCACAGGAATATTCGTTCAGCCTATTCAAGGCGGAATGGAAGAAGGAGTCGCCGGAGTTTTCAAGGGAATCGGAAAGGGAATAAGCGGTGTGTTCATGAAACCGGTAGCTGGAGTTGTTGATTTCTTCAGTCACATGAGTTTGGCTGCACAGACGGGAATGCAGCAAAAAGCAGCGGCAGAAAGGGCTCAGAGAGTCTTTGCTGGAGGCGTAATCGGAAAGTGATTCGTTTCTAAACATAAATTTATCAATTATCATTATATTTTACATGTACCGCGTATGAGGATACCACAGCTGGAATTAATGATATAAAATACATAAAATCATTTACATCACAACTCATACTAATGCTTGTTTAATAAATACACACAAAATTTATGTAAAAGAATGTCATACTTAAACAATATATTAATACGAAGCGGTATTGTAAAGAAAACGTGAATTTGTGTCGAGACCATGAAACTCGATTAATAAAATATACTATAAGGCTTTGAAGCCGATTTAAAAACACATATCACCCCCTATTTTGGGAAATATGAAGCATGACGACAGGAAGCTCAGCTAGATTTAGATCACTCTGTTTCCAAGTATACTTCCTGCCATTAAAAGAAAGAAGTGGCATTTAAATTATATAATATACTAGAAATAAATCAACGTGTGGTTGTACTATTCCATTGCATAACTATATAATTTGGTAAATTGTTCTGGTCTTGAACCAATTGTCAATAAGACTTCTAGATTTGTTGCTTAAAAGTATAGCGTGAAGCATTAAGTTATCGCAAGAAACCGTGTGTATCTAATTTTTAAAATTAAAAAATTATAATCATTCTCTTATTAAATTATAGATTCGTTTCTACAAGTAACATTCGTTTGTATTTATATTTTAATGTATAATGTGCTAAATGGTAGTTCAAGTGGTATAACCGGAACCAATTGCTTGTACTGTTGTTCTGGTTTAATCACATATTGCAATTTTAAGTTAAGTATTTTGATTAATTTCTATTTTCACAAGTAGAATAATGTTAAATATGTACGAAAACCTGTCAGTTAGCACAGTTTACAATTATTTTCTAATTAAATCTCGAATATACACAAAGTCACTTTATTTTATTCTCAACGCACAAAATGCGCTCTGACACTATTCTATAACGTTCTATCACCCCCAGTGTTGGGATAATGTAATATTGTGAAAGGAGGGGTGTCTGGGTGTGTACTCACTTCTTTTGTAAGTATCCTTTCATTAAAGGAAGAAGTGGTATTCGTTTTATGATGCAATATATTTGTAATTGCAATTCATATTTTCCACTACAATAATATGAAAAATGAACATTTCTAGTAGTTCGAAAACATGCGCTAAATAGAAAATATATTTTTGATATTATTTGAGTATTTTTACACGGGTATCAACAGCGAAACTTTATGTATTTACCTTTTCCAAATGAGAAAGAAATTAAGTCTGTAACTTTTGATTCAATGATATAGAGTGTATTTGAATGCGCTTTATTGATTAAAATAACAGTATGGTGCGATCGATCGTAATTCTTCAAAGTTCTCAAATATTGTATGTAAATTACTGTTGAGCAACCAAACATTGTAATCATAAGCATTGGTTTACATATCGGTGTGTTAAATGTTCGAAATACTGTGGAAGCTTTGAATATAATACTAAAACATAATATAATATTGGTGTATTAAATTTCCAATTTCATTTCGTTTTATTCATTTTTGTTCGATGACAATATTTGCCTTAAGGGCTAGCTCTCTAAAGATGCCATCTTCGATTTGCATGAGTTTCTCTTTGGTGCCGAACTCAGCGACTTTTCCTTGATCCATCACCAACACTTTGTCCATGCCCAGAACCGTATCAAGGCGGTGGGCAATGCTTATGACTATTTTGTCTTTCAAATACTCTTTTACTATCTTTTGAATGATCTGATCTGTTTTCTAGTCTACATAAGCTGTGGCTTCGTCAAGTATAACAACCTCTGCGTCTCTAAGCAGTGCTCTCACCACACAAACCAGCTATCTTTGGCCAGATGAGAAGTTTTCTCCGTTCCCTACAACAATGCAGTCTAGACCCCCTGGTTGTTGCTTAACATAATCATCTAATTAAACCGCTTCGAGAAGCTCCCATAGTTTTTGGTCTGGAATACGTTCAAGGCCATCTAAAGGAAGTCCCTCTGCTTTGTTGTGTGTGAATTCGCAGAGTTGCTGTCTCAGTGTCCCGGAAAATAGGTACGGTTCTTGTGGAATGATCGCGAGCTTCCTTCTGGCTTCGTATAGAGGGAGATGAGATATATGTTCATCGTTGAGCTGGATGTTGTGTCCGTTTTCTGGTTGGTAGAGCTTGAATAGCGTGATCGCGAGCGAACTCTTTCCGCTTCCTGTTCTGCCGACTACGGCCACGTGTTCCTTCTTGTTTATGTGCACGTTCACTCCTTTTAGCGCCGTTTGGAGCTCTGGTCTGTACCGCATCACCAAGTTTGACACGTCCAGCCCCTGGTTGTCTTTTGACTGCTTTTGTGGGTTTGTTTTCACAAGGCGATTGTGGAGTTCTTCCTCGTTTTCTAGTTGCGCGAACTCTATCATTCTTTCTATCGCCGGGATCTCCTATTCTGTGCTAATTAGGGTATCTAATAAACTTGCCATACTGGATTATATACTATATCCATATGATACTATAATGCTTGCATATTGTGCAATGCTTGGTGTTAATGGAGATATCAAAATTGCAACAAACACTATTAGAAATGCCATACTCGCTCCAAGCATATTTATTCTAAAATTAATCCATTTTGTAATTCCTGTGGCATGTATCTACATATTAATATTGTCGTTTGCTAATTCTCTAAATTAATCTCTAAATTAATTTTAAACACCGTATGCCCGAATGGTAATCAATTGATCCATAACTTCTTAACAAATTGAAAATACTTTTGACCTGGAATTGGACTCAAATCGTTTTAATTGCGGCGCAATAGCGCGAAAACGTCCAAATAGTACCATATAAATTATAATGCACGGAAATATAACAATTAGACAAGGCCAACTTAAAACACAAATTGTAGCAATCATGCCTATTATCATGCTTGATAATATTATTGAGAATATTAATTATCTTCCAAATACAAAATCAATTGATTCAGAATCTTTAACTAATCTATTTATAAGTCTACCTTACGGAGTAACGTCAAAGAACGATAAATTTGTGCGGATTACAGCTCTAAATTAATTCATATATGTCTTCTAAGCAGCTGATATCGTAAATTTGAAAAATAGCAAAATATGGCAAATAAATGATAATACAATTATACCGATAATTGTAATATACAAAAAGTAATAATTTGTACTGTATTTAGCATTAAATGGACTTCCAGGATAAAAGAACTCTGTTGCACACATCATAGTCTTAGTTTTAACTGATCTTGATTTACCGTATTGATTATATGAATGATTTATCAATTCTTCCCATAGTTCTGGAATTTCACTATGAAATTCTATGTCTGTCCATTCATAAGTATCATTAGTCCAATGAGTTAATAAAATGTTTGCATATTATATTGTAATTTAATACACTAGCATCAATATTAAGTGAATAACAAAAGCAGTTACATTACCTGATTCCAAATATTAAAAGAACTATCCCTTTATTACACCAGTTATTTTTTCATCAACTACTAACTTACCTAATGAAGCTTTGCTTGCAAGATTTTTAGTTATTTTTTTTGGCTACATATTCATACTGGCATTTGTTCGAGCTATCAACTATGAAAAAGATTCTGATGGCTATATATTGATAGCTGGTTCTTATGATGTACTAATTGATTTAATCTAACCGTTTTCAATAGTGATAATTTTGTGGCAGTCGTCGAAATACTGGGTTTGGTGCGAGGCGATCAGAACCGTTTTCCCCTGAGATCCCAGGAAGCCGAGAATGACCTCGTTCCAGATTCGCTTGCCGACGTGGGCGTCAACTGCCGAAAGAGGGTCGTCTAGTAAGTAGATATCCGCGTCGTTGTAGACGGCTCTGGCTAAGGAGATCCTGGCTCGCTGGCCACCGCTCAAGGTGACTCCACGCCCGCCCACTTCTGTCTGGTCTCCCGCGTTGAATATCTCGAAGTCCGGAAGCAGACAGCAGATGTCGACGATGTGGTTGTACCTCTCTTCTTCGTACGGCCTGTAGAAGCAGATGTTCTCGCGGATCGTGGACGAAAAGATCGGGGAGTTTTGCGGACAGTATGCCACCTTCCCTCCGAGTTTGATGAAGACCTCGTCTGGGTTCTTGGCGTCCGGCTGTTCCCCGAAGTAGTCGAAGATGAGCTTGTCGTCGCGCTCGTGCTTGAGCTGCACGTCGACCGGCTTCATTTCGCCCAAGATGCAGCTGAAGATGGACGACTTGCCCGAGCCGACCGGGCCCTTGATCCCGACCAGCTCTCCGCGCTTCACCGTGAGGTTCAGGTTTTTGATCACCGGCTTGATCTCCTTCGGCTGGTCTCTTTTCTGCCACTGGTCCAGGTTGTAGACTATCACGCACATGTGCAGGTAGTGCTTCTTGAGTATGTCTTCCTGCGAATCGCCGGACTGCACTTTGAAGTACGAATCCATGTAGTTCTTTATGTTCATGAAGAAAGTCACCGCTGGCAGATTAAACCGAACACAAATTTAAACACAAATATCACTATTTAAATCAAAAATTTTATTTTATATCAATTTTTAAATATTAGATTAAATTTCTATATACTTTTTTTGTTGTTCTGTTTTATGCTTTGCTTTGTAGTACTTTTCGAACCTACATTTATATACTGTCATTGCCTATATTTTACTTATATTCATATAATAACTGGAATCTAATTCTTTTGAAACTTTGATATCTTCTTCGACTCCATATGAAAAAGAATGTTTTCCGGTTATATCAATCGCGTAATCCAGGGTATTAGTAATAGAAATATGTTATTGAGATATCTCGCTTAAATTCAAAAAAGCTTAAATTCTATTCAATGATATTTTTGCATCAGACATAGACATTAAAAGAATAGGTAAATAGCTTATACTTGCTTGAGCAAAACTAAATAAGTAAGTTATAGTAAATGTTTTTGATATATCGAATTTATCAAAGATGATAAGTGCTCCAAATCCAACAACGGACATGACTAAATAACCAGTAAATCCTGTAGTAGAATGACCTGAATATGCCAAATTTGCTTTTCTAACAAATGAGAGCTCCTATTTTCTTGCGTTTTCGATTCTCTTTTCTTGGAACTACTCAGTGTTGAACAGTTTTATAACTTTAATCGCATTTATAGCTTCTTAAATCTTGGCACTTCTATTATCTCTCATTGTAGCCATTATGCCCAAAGACTATGCTAATATTTTATTTGATATAATAATTAATGGAATAAATAACAAAAGTGCACCAAATCCGAATAATACAACAGGATTAATGAAAACAGCTAAGTAAATAACAGCTACAATTATATCTAAAGGAACAGTAATTTACAAATAAAACAGTTTTAAATACTGTTATATTTTTATGGTATCTGAAAATAAAATATTAGCTAGAGCTCCTTATGCATTTACATTTTTTGTTGTTTCTGATAATTTCATCATTTTGTTAAATAAAACATCAAGTAGAGCTGATGTTGACTTAATACCCATGTTTATACAATTATAACTACAAATCGAATCTCCTATAGCTTTAAAAGTAAGACCAAGACCGAATATTATCCAATATGAACATAATTTCTCAAAAACCCATATTAATCCTTCTAAATATGTTTTTTCTGATAAAATTAGTAACTAGGATGGATATTAACTAAAATCACAATCAAAAAAACTTATTGGAGTTAAACTTTATTAAAATACTTTTATACATAGTGGAGCAAAAGCTGTTTATAAAAGAATTAGCGGTATTCCTGCAAATAGCATCAGTAAATGAGCTTTATTAGCTTTTAATACTGTAGTTAATAGATTTTGCGACTATTTTTTGTTATTGTATTAAATTACGAATTATGATGCTAATTTACTTGAATTATAGCCAAACTTATCTTTTTAAACATCATTTTCATTAAGCTGTTTTCCTACTTTGTTTTTATTTATTATATAATTTAATTTGGACCAGGTAAAATCCATTGTGGTGTGGGAAATATTTCAAATAAATTATATTATGAAGTATTATTGAATATCAGAATTTCAAACTTGTCTAAGAATTAATGTTTTCAGATACACTACAAGTGTTTATATAAAAATATGAAAGGAATCACAGGAATATTCGTTCAGCCTATTCAAGGTGGAATGGAAGAAGGAGTCGCCGGAGTTTTCAAGGGAATCGGAAAGGGAATAAGCGGTGTGTTCATGAAACCGGTAGCTGGAGTTGTTGATTTCTTCAGTCACATGAGTTTGGCTGCACAGACGGGAATGCAGTAAAAAGCAGCGGCAGAAAGGGCTCAGAGAGTCTTTGCTGGAGGCGTAATCGGAAAGTGATTCATTTCTAAACATAAATGTATCAATTATCATTATATTTTACACGTACCGCGTATGAGGAAACCCCAACTGAAATTAATGATGTAAATTACATAAAATCATTTACATCACAACTCATACTAATGCTAGTTTAATAAATATACACAAAATTTATGTAAAAGAATGTCATACTTAAACAATATATTAATACGAAACGGTATTGTAAAGAAAACGTGAATTTGTGTCGAGACCATGAAACTCGATTAATAAAATATACTATAAGGCTTTGAAGCCGATTTAAAAACACATATCACCCCCTATTTTGGGAAATATGAAGCGTGATGACAGGAAGCTCAGCTAGATTTAGATTACTCTGTTTCCAAGTAAACTTCCTGCCATTAAAAGAAAGAAGTGGGATTTAAATTATATAATATACTAGAAATAAATCAACGTGTGGTTGCACTATTCCATTGCATAACTATATAATTTGGTAAATGGTTCTGGTCTTGAACCAATTGCCAATAAGAGCTTCTAGATTTGTTGCTTAAAAGTATAGCGTGAAGCATTAAGTTATCGCAAGAAACCGTGTGTATCTAATTTCTAAAATTAAAAAATTATAATCATTCTCTTAAAATTATAGATTCGTTTCAACAAATAACAATCGTTTGTAAATATATTTTAACATATAATGTGCTAAATGGTAGTTCAAGTGGTATAACCGAAACCAACTGCTTATACTGTTGTTCTAGGTTTAATCACACATTGCAATTTTAAGTTAAGTATTTTGATTAATTTCTATTTTCACAAGTAGAATAATGTTAAATATGTACGAAAACCTGTCAGTTAGCACAGTTTACAATTATTTTCAATTTTGTTGTTTTTGTTTTTTTTTTGTGTTGTTTTGTGTGTGTTGGTTTTTTTTTATTAAATCTCGAATATACACAAAGTCACTTTATTTGATTCTCAACGCACAAAATGCGCTCTGACACTATTCTATAACGTTCTATCACCCCCAGTGTTGGGATAATGTAATATTGTGAAAGGAGGGGTGTCTGGGTGTAGACTACTCACTTCTTTTGTAAGTATCCTTTCATTAAAGGAAGAAGTGGTATTCGTTTTATGATGCAATATATTTGTAATTGCAATTCATATTTTCCACTACAATAATATGAAAAATGAACATTTCTAGTAGTTCGAAAACATGCGCTAAATAGAAAATATATTTTTGATATTATTTGAGTATTTTTACACGGGTATCAACAGCGAAACTTTATGTATTTACCTTTTCCAAATGAGAAAGAAATTAAGTCTGTAACTTTTGATTCAATGATATAGAGTGTATTTGAATGCGCTTTATTGATTAAAATAACAGTATGGTGCGATCGATCGTAATTCTTCAAAGTTCTCAAATATTGTATGTAAATTACTGTTGAGCAACCAAACATTGTAATCATAAGCATTGGTTTACATATCGGTGTGTTAAATGTTCGAAATACTGTGGAAGCTTTGAATATAATACTAAAACATAATATAATATTGGTGTATTAAATTTCCAATTTCATTTCGTTTTATTCATTTTTGTTCGATGACAATATTTGCCTTAAGGGCTAGCTCTCTAAAGATGCCATCTTCGATTTGCATGAGTTTCTCTTTGGTGCCGAACTCAGCGACTTTTCCTTGATCCATCACCAACACTTTGTCCATGCCCAGAACCGTATCAAGGCGGTGGGCAATGCTTATGACTATTTTGTCTTTCAAATACTCTTTTACTATCTTTTGAATGATCTGATCTGTTTTCTAGTCTACATAAGCTGTGGCTTCGTCAAGTATAACAACCTCTGCGTCTCTAAGCAGTGCTCTCACCACACAAACCAGCTATCTTTGGCCAGATGAGAAGTTTTCTCCGTTCCCTACAACAATGCAGTCTAGACCCCCTGGTTGTTGCTTAACATAATCATCTAATTAAACCGCTTCGAGAAGCTCCCATAGTTTTTGGTCTGGAATACGTTCAAGGCCATCTAAAGGAAGTCCCTCTGCTTTGTTGTGTGTGAATTCGCAGAGTTGCTGTCTCAGTGTCCCGGAAAATAGGTACGGTTCTTGTGGAATGATCGCGAGCTTCCTTCTGGCTTCGTATAGAGGGAGATGAGATATATGTTCATCGTTGAGCTGGATGTTGTGTCCGTTTTCTGGTTGGTAGAGCTTGAATAGCGTGATCGCGAGCGAACTCTTTCCGCTTCCTGTTCTGCCGACTACGGCCACGTGTTCCTTCTTGTTTATGTGCACGTTCACTCCTTTTAGCGCCGTTTGGAGCTCTGGTCTGTACCGCATCACCAAGTTTGACACGTCCAGCCCCTGGTTGTCTTTTGACTGCTTTTGTGGGTTTGTTTTCACAAGGCGATTGTGGAGTTCTTCCTCGTTTTCTAGTTGCGCGAACTCTATCATTCTTTCTATCGCCGGGATCTCCTGCTCAGTGTTAGTGAGTGTTTCAATGATGCTGATCATGCCCGTTTGAATGCTATACCCGTATGAAACTATAATGCTCGCGTATTAAGCTATACTGGGTGTAAGTGGTGATATCATCATGGCAACGAAGATGATTAGAAACGCCATTCCAGCTCCAATCAAGCTTAACCTGAACGCAGCCCACTTTGTAATCCCGTTCGAGTGGAACTGCATGTTTATATTTTCACTGGCGAGCTCTCTGAACTGAGCTCTGAACTCAGGTTAAACGTTGTGAGCGCGAATTGTAACTAGTTGGTCCATCACCTCCTAACAGATGGTGAAGACCTTAGACCTCGAATTCGACTCGAGGCGCTTGAGTTAAGGTGCGATCGCGCGAAAACGGGAAAACAAAGTGAAATACAGGACTATGCACGGAATAATCACAATCAGGCACGGCCAGCTCAACACACTTATCGTAAGTATCATTCCAACTATGGTGCTGCCCAAAACTATGGTGTAAATAAGTTACCTGCCAAAAACGAAATCAACCGTTTCAGAATCTTTCACAAGTCTGTTAATAATGCGCCCCTAAGGCGTCACATCGAAAAAGCTAAGTTTCGCTCGCATCACCCCTCTAAATTAGCTCATGTACGTATTTTACGCAGCAGACACATTGAAATTGAAGAAAGTTAGCAAACTCGAGATAAAACTAATTAAAACCAATATCGTTAGTCCTAAATATAAATAATAGTACTTATTGCTGTAAACGCTTTTAAATTCTGTATCCGGATAATAATACTACTAAGCACACTGCAACACTTTAGACTTTACATATTATGATTCGCCCAATTTTAAATAAGAATTTTGTATAAGTTTGTTCCACTCATCTGGTATTTAAGTATTATATTATTTGCTGGTCCAGGAGTATTTATCAATTGTCCAATGAGTCAGCAATACGTTGTTATATTAAATTGTTCCTTAATAAATAATTAATAATATAAAGTGAATAATAATTTTATAATATCCTCCCAGTTGCAAGTACTTTTTAAAATATTTTTTGCTGGGTGTAGTAATATCTTCTTCTTTAGATAATTTTCCATCTTACTTTGTTTTACTTTTAACAAAAAATGGTAATATGTTTTGTTCCTATACTTGAATTTTTTGTTATTTGGTGACTATTTAACTATCAGATTATGCTATTTCTAAACTTTTGTTAGATTTATTGTCTTAATCAGAATTTGATGATTTTACTAAAATTTATTATTTATCATCAACATAAAATAATTGATTTATTTACGAAATCTAACCGTTTTCAATAGTGATAATTTTGTGGCAGTCGTCGAAATACTGGGTTTGGTGCGAGGCGATCAGAACCGTTTTCCCCTGAGATCCCAGGAAGCCGAGAATGACCTCGTTCCAGATTCGCTTGCCGACGTGGGCGTCAACTGCCGAAAGAGGGTCGTCTAGTAAGTAGATATCCGCGTCGTTGTAGACGGCTCTGGCTAAGGAGATCCTGGCTCGCTGGCCACCGCTCAAGGTGACTCCACGCCCGCCCACTTCTGTCTGGTCTCCCGCGTTGAATATCTCGAAGTCCGGAAGCAGACAGCAGATGTCGACGATGTGGTTGTACCTCTCTTCTTCGTACGGCCTGTAGAAGCAGATGTTCTCGCGGATCGTGGACGAAAAGATCGGGGAGTTTTGCGGACAGTATGCCACCTTCCCTCCGAGTTTGATGAAGACCTCGTCTGGGTTCTTGGCGTCCGGCTGTTCCCCGAAGTAGTCGAAGATGAGCTTGTCGTCGCGCTCGTGCTTGAGCTGCACGTCGACCGGCTTCATTTCGCCCAAGATGCAGCTGAAGATGGACGACTTGCCCGAGCCGACCGGGCCCTTGATCCCGACCAGCTCTCCGCGCTTCACCGTGAGGTTCAGGTTTTTGATCACCGGCTTGATCTCCTTCGGCTGGTCTCTTTTCTGCCACTGGTCCAGGTTGTAGACTATCACGCACATGTGCAGGTAGTGCTTCTTGAGTATGTCTTCCTGCGAATCGCCGGACTGCACTTTGAAGTACGAATCCATGTAGTTCTTTATGTTCATGAAGAAAGTCACCGCTGGCAGATTGAATTGCGCACAAATTTAGGCACATAGACTATTACTTATATCATAGTTGTTGTTTTGAATGTAAACTCCAATTGAAATATAAAACAAATCAGATGCTTTGTTTTAATTTACAAATGACAATTTATTAAAAAGTTTTTATTTCTAATGAGTCATTTATTTAATTCTATCCATTTTTAGATAGTAAGCAGAATCTAACTAAGGTGATATTTTTTAATCATCTTCTAATCCATATGCAAAAGAATGAGAACCATAAATCTCTATTGCTTCTTCTTAGGTAGGAAAAACTTGAATAAAAGATTTGTCTATTTCACTTAATTATAAAAATCCTTTGATCCTAGAAAAAGAAATTAGGGCGTCTTGTAGTGCCATTATAATAATAGGCAAATAACTTATACTTCCTTAGACAAAACTAAATAAGTAAGTTATAGTAAATGTTTTTGATATATCAAATTTATCAAAAGCAATCAGTGCTCCAAAACCGAGAGCTGTCATTACTAAATATCCCGTAAATCCAGTTAATGAATGGCCAGAGTAAGCATGACCTGCTTTTCTAACAAATGAGAGTTCTTATTTTCTTGCGTTTTCGATTCTCTTTTCTTGGAACTACTCAGTGTTGAACAATTTTATAACTTTAATCGCATTTATGGCTTCTTAAATCTTGGCACTTCTAATATCTCTCATTGTAGCCATTCTGCTTAGTGATTATGATAAAATTCGGCTACAAATTATTATATTTGGAATAAATATCAAAACAGCCCCCAATCCTATGAGTACAACAGGATTTATAAATACACTTAAATAGATTATACCAATTATTAAATCAATTGGAACAGTAAAAAACAAATAAAATAACTTAACAAATGCTTATATTTTCATAGTATCTGAAAATATAATATTTGCTATCGAACCTTATGCGTTAATATTTTTAGTTGTTTCTGAAATAACCATAATTTTATTAAACAGCAAGTCTAAAAGAGAGGCTGTTATCTTTATTCCAAGTTAAACACAATTTGAACTACAAATAGCATCTGCAATTGAACGTAATGTAAGGCCCAACCCTAATATAATCCAATACGGGTACAGCTCACTAAACACCCATGTCATTCCATATTTATATGATTTTGATGTAATTATTTGTCCTGTGGTCTTAAATTATAATCACAATCAAAAAAACTCATCGGAGTGAGTAATTACTAAAATGCTTTAATACACAATGGAGCTAAAGCTGATTATATAGCTATTAAGGGGATAGATATTCCCATACCAATTAAATTCTCTTTATTTACTTTAAATAATGGCTTTATAAGAGGAACTTTGGAATCGATATTATACTATTCAGCTAATTTGGAGGCAATCTGTTTTGCGTCAATCTAAAGCTTAGACTTTTTAATATGTTGCTAGGTTATAACTGACTTATTATTAATTTTAGCCAAATAGCCTAACCATGACCAAGTGAAGTCAAACATTCTGGAATGAAAATGATTATTACTAATTTATATATTTATAACTTTACCATAATATTTAGTGAATGCATGTTATGTGATTTGTTTTTAACTTTATATTGCGACACTACAAATATTTATTTATATATATTATATTAACCTAAATATGTTTAAGAGAACGTCTTTATTGTTTAATCAATGAATATAGAGATTTATGATTATAACTATTTAGTGTAATTTTAAACTTTAGCCAAATTATATTCTGTTTAATCGTAGGTAAAATACATAGCAATGTTAATTAAAATTATATGTATATATTAAATATATTTGTAACAACATCACAGCCATCTCTTTTTAATGGTGCCTTTGATTTATTCAATTTGTGCCCATCTTGGGTGTCCTGGCCAAATTTTTTCGAGTGCAAGAATGATATTTTTGGTTTCTTCTTCTAGCAGATCTGTTTTGCTGATGATTTCTTCGATCCATGGTAGCATTTAGTCTATGAATCCATCATTGAGCATGATTCCGATGTATTGAATTAGTTCTCTGATTTCATCGTACTGCATGCTGTCAATAGTGACGTCTTCTTGGTTGAATAGTTTAACCAGTTGTATTTTGTACTGTTTAGCTGATTTGTACTCGTGTTTAAGTTTATTTATCTCATTTAGTATATTGTTGTGATTATTCTATTGTGTCATAAATATCTGTTTGCTTGACATTGGTCTTCCTTTCGTCTTTTTCAGCAGGTAATCTCTGGATGACGTTGGTCTGTCAGCTTACAGGCTTTTTATCATCTCATTCTAGTTTATAACCGCTTTCTGGTTTATTCCCTTAATTTTGATAGTTGAGTAACTTTGATAGGAGCAAAATTCAGTTTCGTTCGGATTCACGAAACTGGACTGTTTCCTCATCCTGTTATTGTTTTGGAGCGGAGGTACTGGAGGCGGAATATATTGAATGTTGACTGTTTCATTATTTGATTCTTCTGAGGTTCCGTCGTCGATGTAAAACTGTTCCCCTTCGTTTTGCAGAATTTCGGTGTTTTGGAATATTTTCGGTTCGTCACTGTTTTCTTTTATCGTTTCGATGTTTTATTTGAGGTTTTGCGTGAAAATTTCGTTTTCTGGTTTCGGCTCAAACGGCGGTTTATTATTTTCCACTTCCATGATATTTTATTGTTCATTTTGAGTTTATTTTGTATTATTCTAGTTAATAATATACGAATCTTTTTATTCGTTTAAATCATTTTGGGCTTCATTTAGGATAATTTTGGCTTCTTTCTAAATATCTTATTAATTATGCAGCTCGATTTCTTCAATATCTTCGATTGTATTCGGTTTATTGTCGGCTTCAGCTTTTTCCTTGAGCTTGATCAGGACCTCTCCCTGCGCGAACTTTTTGAGACCACGCAGCTCATTTTCTAGTTGAAGCTTCTTCTTGAAATCGGAGAACTTGATCTTCTAAGGCTTCTCAGGCTTTGGTAGTTCTTCCTATTGAGTCATTAAAAAGAGTTTCTGAGCGGCTTAACGCACAGTAATTATCTTGTCAGACTTAAGATCTGACGCTAAGATGTTGAATTTAGTAGTTTGCTCGTTGTCGAGTAATTTTTGTAATACTAACTGCTCAGCCAAAAGGATGCAATTCAAGCGGATTCCGTACTCCTGGGATTTAACTGATTTGAGAATCAACTGTACAATTCTATTTGTTTAAATTTGAACTTGGATTTGCTAACCAAATTTGGAGTAGATGACGGTAAGATTCTATAATAAGAACATTTGCAATAATCTACGAACACCATCGTGAAGCTTTTCTGCCTCAGTCAAGATACATTCTGATATCAAAGGAATATATGTCTCTAAATCTGACTTGGGCGCTACAAAAAGACATTCAGATAATGAGTCTGCAGCCGCTGCTTAAGTTTAAGGGTTTGCGCGCTGTAATAATGATAACAATGGACTCAAAATACAATTCAAAGCGACATTTGGTGAATACACCTAAGGTTGTTCAACAAATGAAGTTGAAAAGGAACGCTATATTTTATGCGAAGAAGATGGAATATCGTATATATCAAGTAGTTAAGCAGGTTGAGCATAAATTTGCTGTGTTAGCACGTTCACCAATTTAGAAATACACGTTGAGTATACGGAATCTGATTATATTTCTATATCAGTCATTCTTTAACAAACATACTTCATAATTTGTGGTAAAAATGACTTAACGTCCTAACCAAGACGCTCAGCAGTCTTTTATAAGGAAAATATAGCGAATTTTCTTTCTAACAGAGGAGTTGTATGAATAGAGCGTGCAATCTCAGTTATAAACAACTTGAAATCTTCCTTAGTCGCAATTTTTGAAAGAATAATTTGAACTTCTTCTTTTGCACGTGGCACTGATGCTATATTTTGAGCTTTTTATAGCGCATTATTCAAATGGCCCTAAAAATTGAACTTTTAAATTAAAGACTAACTTTGACGAATTTATGATTTTGCACTCATTGATGTGGTTATTAAAATATTCTCAGTATAAATATGTCATATATAATTTACCTACATTTTAACTAATATTAATTTCTAGTACTATAACTTAATGACAGTTATACTCTGTTCCTTCTATGTTGCTTAGAAGTCTGGTATTCTATTATTAAAGTTGTTTTGTTCTCTAACAAAAGCATGGCATATTGAGTATTGTGGAGTAAATATATTCATAACAATACTAAATATAATTATAGTGCCGTCATAGTATAGCGGTAGTACAACCGGTTGTGGTCCGGTTAATCTGAGTTCGACTCTCGGTGTCGGCATATTTTATATATTTGCTCAATTATGCTCATATATTATTATATACTGTTTTAATATCAATATTAATATTTCCGCACCAATGGCGAACATAATTTAGAATAAGCTTTCGGCAGTTGTTACGTAGGTAACGCAGTCTCAGACTGAGTATTAGGTTTAGTTTTAGCAGCAAAACGAGCTCATTCAGCAGCGTATTGTGAATTTGCGGTAGAAGCTGTCTGAGATTGATTTGCAGATGCGTACGCAAACGCAGACTCGTGTGCAGTCTTTGAAGGAGATTGAGGAGTCTTTGTTGCAACAGTTGAATCAGGTCAGGCTTGAGTGCAACGGTTTATTGCAGGCTGTTGAGTAAAGTAACACCCTGCAATACACTAATGCGTAGAATCGCTTGTAATTATTATAACAAAAGCTAGTACAAGAATAGCTCGATTAGAAAGAGGCCTCAACGTAATTTTTATCAGAAACTACTTAGACAATTTCGGCTCTAAAGTAGCGCATTGACATAAAGTTCACGCGCATTGAGGAAATACAAGCACTCTTCACAGATTCACTGTAAAAGTAAGCGGACAACCTTGAAACGTTACGCTCAGAAAATCTTAAGTAAATAAACGCCTTCAAAACGCAAATAGTTCAGGACTTTCAAGATAAAAAGGAGCAACTGATAAAAGTTAACAGTTAATTAACAGAATTTTGCAAAACGGTAGAGAACGAAATTGAACAAAATATTAAAGAAAGAAGCGAAAATGAAACGGAACTCATTCAACAAATCGGAATCGTTATGGAGAGGATGCAGGGAGTAATCGGAGAGGTGGCGAAGGGACTCGGGGTTAGGTGATGGTTGTTTTTAAAGTGTTAATGATAATATTATCTTAAATTTATTATTATTGAAGAAAGAATATTTTGAAGAGTAAATATTTATGTAAGTATATTTATTTTTAAGACCCAATTTCATAGTTTGCTAGCTTACGAATAATTTTCATTATATGACTAAATAGCAATATTTATAGACTAGATAGGACTTAACTGTTGTTGATGAAATATAAATATATTTCATCTCAAATGATTATATTGATACTCAATATTTATTAAATGGAAGTAGTTCTGTAGATAAAATAAATATAATGATACAAAATGCAATTAAATACTTTCTATTAAAAATATCATTTTCACAGATATTCAAGAGTTTACTCTAATTATTTTTAAATGATAATCACTTAGATAGAAATAAAAACAGATACATCATTTTTTGACTTTCTTTAATTATATATTCTGTACATTATAGACCTATATGTGTAATAAATATAATATTGCTACCTACCATTATCTTTGTATCTACTAAGATATAATTTACAAAATATTGGTCTTAATTTTCAATATATCTAATTCTGGAGAAGAGCTGGGAGTGAACTAATTTACAGTGTTATATATCAATATATATGCTATTATTCTACGCCACATTTTAAATATTACTCAAAATTTATTTTGTTAAATATTGTATTTTGATGAATATTAAGAAATCGTATGGAAAATAATACAATGGTATTTTAACTAATAGAAACACATATACTGACTAATTTTCAGTCAAATAGAATAGCCATAGATTTGAACAACTTTAAAGTTTAATAATAACCTTCATTTACAACAATATATATTTCATTGTGAAGTGACGTCTAATAACATTATTATATATTCTATATTGTCCATAGCTCAAATATATGGTCAAAATAATTGCGCCAGTTTATGGTTGGTAATTTGCGCGAGAAACTGTTTCATGTTAACGAAATTACATTTATAATAATTATATAAAATACATCACTTTATTCATATTTCACACTCCAAATGAATTGAAAACTTATAAATTTTAGAATATTATAATAAAAATTGTGGTAAAAGTGTTATATATTTAACGTTAAATTATTTTGAAACATTATGCGATCTTTTAATCTTTTTTAAATTTTAAATACAACACATTAACTGCATAACTCAAAAAACAAAAAGTTAACATAATAAATAAACAAATAAGTATTATAATATGTAGACATTGATCAAAACTAGTAAATAATATACATTTTTATTCTCATTATTTTAATGTAATAGAAACGTATTGAGTATTTGTATATTTTAATTTAATTCTTACTGTATCAATATTAAAATAGCATATTATAATAAAAATTAAAATGTATAATCGATTCTGATCTCAAGATATTAATATGTGATTTATATTTGTTTATTATAACGTAATTAAATTGTATATGCATATTTTTTGTGTTTAAGATTCTAAAGATAAAGTTTATAAACATGGATACATTAAAAATTGATAAAATATTCTATATTCTAAAACAACTTAATTAGTACATGTGTTTAGCAAATAGTTTTAAATCTATATGAAGTGGAATATAATAATATTCATATTATGATGTAATATAACATGTTTATTTGTTATATTATTTTAAAAACGTGAGAGAATCGGAAAAAGAATTAACATATTATGTATATTATTGTATAAGAACAACATTATAAAATGAAATATTAATGAAATTAACATGACAATACAAATAAAGCCTGTGCAGAAATTTATGCCAATAATTGAGCTAGTGGCAGTTAATGATTTATCCTGGCCTTACGCCAAGCTGTTACAGCTGGATTTGAGCCTTTCATAATAACCCCTTTTCACTCCAGGGTACTTTTTTAGTTCTATCTAAGTTGATAATCATTCAGTTCGTGATTTATTCTTTAAGCCTTAGCTATGAGAATATCATATTTTTGTTATCATTAATAAGCGAATTTAGCTAGTTCAATTGTAAGAGCGGAGTTAGAAGAGTGGATATAGTTTAAAAAATCATTGTTTGTTGGATCTTTTTAATGGCAAACAAAGTTATTATTGAAATGGGGTAAAACTACAAGAGTGTTGAAATCCATAATATAATTTTAATCATCTGAGAAAGACTTTAATTTGTAAGATATTTAATTGGTGAAATAAATAATATTTTGTTGTTGTTCAAATTTAAATTTATTAGATGTTTCATTTGTTCAATCCCTTTAACATCATTTAACTCACATTTATTTATCGTTAAATTTGTAACTTTTTACGAATTTCTAATAAATTGAATATTAATGCGGTTTAAACAAAAACCTAATGAACTGTAATTAACAATTTATTATGGTAAGCTTCAGTTATTAGTTATTCAGTTTCAATATTCATATTATTTAAATTTGCTATTAATTGTTTTGAGATAGATCGATTAGTTATCATCGATCGATTAGTCATTTTTGTTATAAATTCGAGGTCGTTGATTAAATTAACGTTAATAAACAATTTTGTAATTTAAAGATCCTTTAACGGTTCACATATTTATATTTTGTTGTTCGATATATTTAGATACTTTAATCTGCAATTTATAAGTTCATAATCTCGTTATCATTCCAGATAACAAGTTCGTTATTAGTAATTTTTCCCAAATATTTAAATAAGATCTTCTCAGAATTTTGATTGTACTTATGACCCATCTTGAGTATTCTTGAGTTTAGTTATCTATCTGGAATTTTTATAATCTTAATCACATAACTCATTTTATGGAGTTTGCCAAATTGGTTTGCAGTTTTAGTGACTCATAATAGTGGGAAAGTCTTGGATCTTGTTTCCATGTGTTCTTAAGTCAATTAATTTATCGAAAATCTTACAAATTTAAACTGAAAGAACTTGGTTGTACGAAACATTTAAATAAACAATGTTCACCAATTTTGATTGTTACTGATGTTAAGCGTGTGAATATTAGTGAGGTTTTCAAGTTGGTTAATTAGGTTCAGTTTATTATATGAAACATCCAAATTTTCAAGTTATTTCAGCTGTTCAACTCCATCCAGAGTTTTAATCGCATTTTGGTTTAAATCAAGCGTTTTTAAGCTTGTTAACCCAACATTCGACTATGATACTTTTTGAAGAAAGTCGATTTAAGAAGGAGAATGAATTTAGGAATTCTAACTATATTTTTGGAGGATATAGACCTCTACTATTGTTAATGAAATATAAATTTTTACCACATCACAAATGATGAATAAAATGCTGGTCGCCAAAAACCAAGTAAAATTATACACAAATGCTCATTGTTGAATATCGATTATTATGTGATGCTTATAGCAGTCTGGAGGGCTATGGTCATTACAGCTATGACTATTTAAGAATATTTCTAAAATTATAGACTGTTGAAATAGCTAAAATAAATCAACTTTGACTCAGGTGTTGGTGTTTAATACACAAATAAACGAATAGATACAGTTGTATAAAATATTTTAAACTTTTTAAGATTAAATATCGGTCGCTTGTAAATTCTAAGTAGCATTCAATATCACATTAGTTTATCATAGTTAATTTTATTTTTTTGGATCTGTTATTTTTTCAAGGCTACATTTTTTATCCTCTTCAAGAACTCTTTATCCGTGGCTAAGTCTAGCGGACCTGCTAAGTTATTTAGTGGATCAAATTTATCTTAACTTTCAGGTTCAACTTCGGTTCCACTTATGAGAACATTCAAGATTGTGCAATTCAGGTATTGCTAGAAGCTTCTTTTATATGTTCTGTTAAACATACATATTACCCTAGTGAAACTGTTTACTTAAATTCAGGCATCAGTTTAGCATCTTCAGATTTTCTGGACTTCTCCATAAAAAATGATATTTCAATGTTATTTAGAAGTCAAGATAAAGTTTAATGAGCTATAGATAGCATAAATGTAAATAAGTGTATTCCCCTATTTTTGACTATAGCTATTAACTGCTTAACGAGAAAATGCAGTCAATGAAAATTTGATTTATGGAAGTTGGTGTGGAACCACTACCAAACTCTCGCAAATATATTAAAAATGACATAGTAAAAAATGAAATAAAATGAATTCATAGGACCAAAGGTTGAGCTAGAATAAGTGTGGGTTAAGTATCTATGCATGCTAGTGTTATTAAACCTGTTTAAAGATAGATTTAAGTTAGTTAGGTTTTTCAAGTATCCAATGGTCTCAAGGCTATCATCTGTCAACGCATTTAGTCCAAGATTTAGATCAGTGAGTTGCTCCATCTGCTCAAGACCCTAGATTTTAGCGGTTGTCAACTTACAGTTGTTCATAGTAAGCTTTGTAATTTTCGTTGGATACTTAGTGAAGTATATGTTGTAACAATTTTAAATGCGCAACTCTTCAATATCAAAATAATCCACAAACTAAATATTGTCGATCTCTTAGTTGTTAGTTATTTTCAAAGTCTTTCCTTAAACTAAGTTTTTAAAATGAGTCATACAAAAGAATTATGTATCTAACTCTCGATTGCTTTAGAACATTTTTTTGAGTTCAAGGGTTCTTGATTCCGTATACTATTCTTTGAGAACAATCATGTAATCTTCTTTTGTTGGTTCTTTTTGCATTTTAACAGGATTCCAAGCGAAATTCGGAAGATTTTGAATGACCCTCAAATCATGAATCATGTTTCCATCCACGAATACCTGCTTTAGATATATAAGCGTTTAAATGGGTTCGATGAACATCAATAGATTATTGGAAACGTTAAGATACTCCAGAGTGGCTATCTTCTGAACACCTTCAATGCTGGTTAGATTCGAGTTAGTAATAGTGAGTTTCTTCAATTTCTTTGGTGTGATATTAAACGAGATGTTGGGGCACGAATTAAATTAAACGTCTTCCGCCTGAATCATGTCAGTGAAGCTAAATTCAGTAATATCTTAATCGTTTTCAATTGACAACTATCTATTTTGAACCATTGGCGCATATCTCTGAATCATTTGTGTCTAATAGTCAGGCGGCTATGCCAGTAAAGCTTTTATCTTTTCGTTCTAATCATTATTTCCATAAGAATCTAGGTATATTTATATCTACTCGGAGTCAGGTTCTTGCTGCAAGGATATCCACTTCGGGACAAAATTAGGATGGTCAATGAGAGGTCTGGTGTTCACGATCAAGCAATTCTCGGCATTGAACTCTTACAAGCACGGTAGTTCGGAAACTTGACTTACATCCAAGATCATCGTGTTCTAAATAATTAATGTTATTAATTTCTTGTGGACTTCGACTTCTTTTAGGCTGAAGACTGAATTGCAACTGATATCCAGGTATTCCAAACTAGTTATGTTCTTCAACTCCTTTAGACTAAGAAGATTACAATCTCGTATAGTTAGATACTTCACATTCATCGGAATGAAGTCAAGTTTTGAATGGATAATATTTTCGATCCATATATAAATTTAATCCTAAAGTTCTTAACTTTTAAGCTGAACAATATTATCAACTTTTATCCAAGTTGTAATGTTAAGTTTAGTTGAATACATTTTTAATATTGGAGTGGATATGGCACTAGCATTATATAATTTTTAATAATAATGCATGTCCCACAAACAAATTTTCATCTATTTTTATAAATTATATTAAAAAAATTTAATATTACTTATTGAATGTTATTTAAAGACGCAAATTGATTAAAATATATGTATATAAAGTGTATAAATATAAATAGTTAGTATTTGTTTTTACATTTAATATATGGATCCGTCCGTTTTCAAAAGAGAGTAACATTTTAAGGAAAAAAACAGAGTTAAAGTCATGATTTAAAGTCATTTCTGTGCTTATGTTTGTTATTGATATTAAATTACTCGTTCGCTATAATGCTAATAAATTCCAATAATGATTTATATAAAATATAAAATTTAGTCAGAAAAAGGATGGTCAGTAGACGATATTTACTTTGTGATGCAACACAGTCTCAAACTAGATTTGCAGCATCTAACTTTGTTGCAGCATTTGTCTTTATATTTATTATTATATGCTACTCTGTAAATGCACTATGTAACTCATTGACTAAATAAAAATATAATTACATCATTAAATATGCTTTTTTCAATCTGACATTTTTCACTTGTTTGTATCTTCAATTTCCTGAGCTGTTGGCACTATCTGTGAGTAAAGATAATAGCCTTAACAATCACTAGTTTGGTTTTTATATGTGTGTCCAACTAATGCGAGAAATCAAGATCTAATAAATAGTTAACATTTAATATGATAAATAAGAATCATTATAAGAGTGGACTTTTGCTTTTTGAGAAATACAAAAGGTGAACTTACCTTTTTCTTACTTTTTCGACTGTTATGAACTTGGGTTGTACTCATCTAGCTTGTTAACCCACATTATTTTGTTAACTCCACTTCTACTCTAAGAGATACCTGCTAATATCATCTCCAGTATAAGAATTTATGGAGTCCCAAAAGGTGCAGGTATGTAACGTGAGTAAACTGTGTTAAATTAGTGTATTTTTGAAGCAAGATCAACATATCAACATTTTTTGATATTCTTTTCTTTTATGAACATATGAGCCAACTAAAATGGCTCGCGATCATTATCCCGGATACAGTTTTACTGTTCTCCAAGTTCGAAAACCGTTTTCAAAATATTGAATTTGGTAATTCAATCAAAAGTTATAAGTTATTCGTAAAACATCAAAACGAAAATGCAGTTTTGAAGTTGTTTCGTAAACGGCCGTTTATTGTTCTCCAACATCTTCTTCGCTATTTGAACTGACAGTGCGAATTCGTGAAATTATGAACGTGTTCTGTACGTTTGATCACAAATTACCAATTTAAAGTTCTTCAGTAGTTTAGAATTAACTCAGGGTAAAGAATAGAATAAGTTTCTTAAACCTATTAGCTGTTAGCTGTACGAAACTTTAGTTCTGATAAAATATTTTATCATAAAATAGACTTCATAAAATATAATGAATTAATATATAATTAACTGTTATCAGCATAACTGAAAGTGTGTTCTGCAAATTTATTAAAACATGTTCAATTCAAATTTAATGATGGGGATTTCGAAAATTTCTAATGAATATATTTTAATAGTTTTTGACCGAGGATCATCTATATAGGGGCTTAATTATGAATTTAATATTTCTTCATTTCTGCTGAAGAAGTTGAAAAGATATTTAAAATTCTTATTTTTTATATTATGGTAAAACCGTAATATGTATTGAAAAAATTACGGATTAAGAATAAAATAATACTAATATTTTTGAATTGATGTAATTTGACGACATCTTAAGAAATATTAAGAAATTAAACATAAATTATATTGATCATCATTTTTTTCTGATCATCCTTTCTAACCAATGATCAAAAAGAAAACATTACTCTCTAACCAGATATCTCGCATGTTATTACATCAAACCTCCGTTAGCTCTATCAAACTGATGGAGTTTGTTAACATAATAAATATAGAAATATATGTATGATCGAGTTTTAACAAATATATAATTTCGAGGCTTAGTTAATCTTAGTTACATAAAAATGTTATCGTAAACCAATGAAGTCAAACTTCAAAGCAGATCAATATATAAATTTGACACAATTTAGGAAATTATAGTACAAAGTATTATATTATTGAACCTCACTTTAATCAGTATTAATTTATTTAGAAATTATTAACTTGGCTTAAAGTTTCAAACTTCTAATCGTTTCATTTTTATCTCAGTAATCATATTTTCAAAATATTGATCTGCTGACATAAAAGTGAGGTTCCACAAATACTATACAATAATTAATAATGGTATTTTAAATAATATAAAACAAAATATCTACTCAATTATTAGTTAATTCAGTATTTAAAATGGTAAGTTATTTTACTAATAACATGACTCACTCAACAGCAACAATCCAATAATACATCCAAACGCAATAAATAAATATATACTAGTTATTTTACTATGACCAAGTAAAAATAATATATATTTTAATAATATTATATTAATAATATTATATTAGTATTTTTGATAATTTTCCAGTTAATTTAAATGGTTTTCATCTTTGTTTCAATCTAAGTGCTTATGCTTCTTAATTTATGTAACAACATTAATGTATTTATTTCTATGTGTGATTTAACATCTTTTTAATATCAAGTAACTATTTTACTTTATCTTATGGTATACTATTTAATCATATTGTATAGAGTGAACGTATATACGTTATATTAATTTATTATTAATGGATTGGTTAGTTTTTTACTATAGTTTTTTAAAAGACATTTTAGATCTTTTTTGTAGAAAAGTTTGGTTTTACATTAGTTGTATATTTAAATTAAATTAAACTTTGCTTATCTAGTTTATTTAATATTTAATATTTTAAAATTTTTTTCCTTATTTTATCATAGCCAAGTAAAAATAATATATATTTTAATAATTCTTGTGGTTAGTGAATTTCCAGTTAATTAAAATGGTTTTACTTTATCTACGTAATATTAATAATATTATGTATGTGTATAGTGGTTTAATTAGTTTTTTACTATGATTTTAAAAGATATTTTGTCGAATGGTGATCTTTGTTTGTTTCTACATTAATCATTATTTGTATGTTTGAATCATACCTTGTTTTATCTATTTGTTTTATAGTATTTTTAACATTTTTTAGATGCATTTAGAATATTTTGAACTTTGTTTTTAAAATTATTGAAACTTTTAAATTATTATGTATTATTTTATACTATATGTTATTATTAATATGATAGATTTATTAGTTAGATATATTACAAAGCAAGTCATTAGAAATAACATGAAATAGCTTGCTGGAAGAGGTTATAGATATTTACTTTGAAATTATAACTTAGTAGCGTTCTATAAAAGTAAACTCATCAATCGAGCATAGATACAATGCGAGATACTTCTTTTAAAAACTAAAAGCTGTGTGTAGTTAATTCAACTATATTATATTTAGATATTTATTGTGTATTACAAAATAATCTTCATTCAACATTGAGTTACAGAACCAATAATACTTCCACAATTTGTAAATAGTACACTATTTATATAATTTTTCCCAACTGATTTTGAGTTTTGAATATTTAAAGTATTGCCACCTGCATCTACTCCAAAGACTATACCATAATTACTCTATGCAGCAAGATTTACTGTATTTATAGTTGCCTCTTTAATAATTAACTGACAGGTATACACATATCCAATCAAACCACCAGTACCTTTTGTAAAGCTTGTAACATTTGTGTATTAGACAGTAGTATTTTCAATAGAAATATTTAGGTAACCAACAGCGCCAATTAATCCCCCGTTACTAAATTATGAACCTAAATTGCTGCTATTTACAAAAATATTTTTAATTTATTTAATATTTGCGTAATTTGCACCATAAAGAGGACCTACATCATTAAAAGAAGTACTATTAATTATTGAATTATTTAAAATAGTAATAACATTTTCAACAACTGACGATATTGAAGAAATCATTTATTCGCCTATCATTCCAAATTTACTGAAACTAGTTTAAGCTTCAACATATATTTATATTTATTACATCGATAGATTTCCTTCTATTGCTCCAATAACTCCAAAATATCTTATGTGTCCAGTGCTTTTGAGAATATGGTACATACATGCATTATGAATTGAAACATTTATAATATTAGATTATACATAACCAAATAGCATACCAGACTAATTAATCAACTATGTATTCCAGTTTTAATAGCTTCTGAAAATTACTTAATCCACTTTTACGCAAGTTTCAAATGAGTTGGTAATAAGTCCCCCAAAATAATATGTGTTTGGAGAAATCAAAGAAACTAGTTCTGAATATTATGAGCTGTTACCTAGAACAATTGCAATGTTCTTAAAATTTACTGTACTCTACTAAACTGAACTTAATAAAAATGATGAGTAATTACCACCAGTGAAAATGTGTGGATAAAAATTAAAGTTATTTATAATTATTGTAGAAGAACTAGTAATCAGTGATAAAAGTGAAATGCAATTGTAGCTCTAATATACACCAGATATTTAATATTTCATAATATTAATGGTATCATGAATTGTTTTAATAAGTGTTATATTACCATTAGACATTTCAAAAGATAAATTTAAGAACAAACTTTATATATTTGCGTTATTGGATGATTACGATAAAATATTCAATTATCCGCTTGTTACTGTAAACAAACTATTATTTTTCGACATAATATTCATGAATGACACAGATACTATTGCATTATTAGAAAGAATAGAACCAGAAGTTATCATTTAGGTTCCAAACTGTATTTAAATGTTAGTGAATGAGACTTAACCTTAAAATAAGGGATATACGACGGAATACACATCATCAACTACATCAATAAATGCATCTTAAATTATTGTGGATTCACTAAATATATAGCCAGAGCTAAAATTGCTTGAACTTATAATATAGTAATATATACTTTATATACTAAAATTTGTTTAAAATTGTTATTAGCTGCATACAAATTCTGTGGTATTTATTAAATATTAGCAAGTACCATTAACTATATTTTATTAAATGGACTAACATTAGCAAATTCCGTTTACTAATGTTGAGCCAGCTGGACACTTACAAGTATTTGATATATTCAAGCTGTCAACTCCGCAAGAACACACACCATTATCTACAAATGCACCAGTGGTAGTACATTCACAAACACCATGTTTAATATTCTAACCTCCTATATTACAGACACATGAGCCTCCAATAACAGAAGAATTATTCGGACAAACGCATTATCCATCAACTACAATTGAATAAATATTCGTACATTAACATATTCCATTTATATTTACCTAACCTTTAATTTCACATACTACTTGAATACAGGAACCATTTATCATTGAGTAACCGTAATTATTTGTGCAGTTTATTTATTTAATTAAACTACTAATTTCAGTTTATTATAGTTAAATTGTTGCGTTCATTGTTTAATATAGAATGTTCAGAGCAGAAATATTATTAAATATTCTCCAATCCAAAACTGTTGTATTATCCAATAAATTAATTTGTGATTGTGAAAAATTTGAGACAATATAATTCTATAGAGCAGATTGAGTGGTTTGTAGTTCAATATATAGTTAACTTGAATTTTTAAATATTCTCTGATCAAGTTCTTACAAGCCATTTACAAGATAAGAGAAGTTAGACTTTAAGTTAGAATCTAAAGATGCAATATCTACTTTAGTTTAATCATTTTATGTTTGAGTAGTAACATTTAATTGTTATAACTAGTTTTTCAATGCAGTAAAAGATAAATTCACTGCACTTATATTGTTGTATATTCTATTGTCTAAAATAGTTGTATTTGTCAGCAAGTTGTTATCAGAATTTTAGTAAACTTAATTTACAAAGTATTTTAATTCCGTGTAATTATTATCAATAATATTATATACATCCGTAATATTATTATTCAGGTTTTACTCAAGAACTTAGAGATTATGCTTCATATTGTTAACAGATACTTCAATTTATTACAACTTATCGTTAAAATCTGAATTTTACATATTTGTTATTGAATCTATTATGTTAACGCATTTGCTTCCATTTAATAAGTATCCGTATACACAAATACATTGATTTTCATTATACTCAAATGGATGAACACATTTATATATTCCGTTTACATCTTCACTGAATAACAGATTATCTGTGCATATTCCATAAACATTGTATAAAGCGCCGCATAAGTCACATTATACTTATTCGGTTCCGTTTGTAACAGTTAAAGTCTGAAGCCCAAAACGTTAAGTTGAATCAACGCAAACAAAAAACAGTGAAATATTAAGAACAATATTAACAAATATAGAGGACGCTATATACCCACTGTTATCATTAAGAATTTAATTACTTCCAGTTAACTTACATTCATTAATAATAAAAGTTGTTGAAAAGTTAATAACATTTACTAACCCAGATGAATTCTAACTACATATTCTGAACTAAATAAATGAACATTTAACTGTAATACTTTCAATTGGTTCAATGATCATCCCTGAAATTTATTGTCCTGAAGCATTAAATATTAATGTGCAAGAATCAACTTCAATATCACAATTTGTACAAAGCAAAGCACCAGTTAAAACATAATATTGCAAACTTATACTAATTTTTGAGTTTAAAAGTATTTAGCTTTTCACACTAAATCCAAATAAAGCGAAAGTATTTACTTCAACATTATATATTGATACATCTATTTAAGACTGTTAGGTGACATTATTGTACAGAAATAGGTGAACATTGTTAGATTTTTATGTTAAATACATTGAATCATCGAGTTTAATGTTATTCAAAGAATTTACTTTTTAGCAATAACTATATTAATTGTTATTAAGCAAAATATTATTGCTACATTACTAATTGTGAAATGTCAATTGTTTATATACTAATACAATAGAAGATATCATCATATGAAATACAAACAGAAATATTGTGAAATATTCACATTTCAAGCATATTTCTTTTAAATAAATATACATTGGCGTTGTATTTACTCAAAATTAAACACAATGAACGATCAAATATTATCAAATATTATCTTTACATGTAGATTATCATAAATTATCTTTTACGGGGACTTTTTGTTATTAATCATTTCAGTATTTATAAAATATATATTATTTATTGAATGTAATTCATTCCACTTCAAATTCATGCCCCATAACCATGGAGGAGGTCGCCACGGAGGTCACCATCTTGGTGGCGGTCATCACACAGGTGGATTTAGTGGAATTAGCTCGCACCACCATCATCCAGGAATAGGTTTTGGAGTTGGAAGCCATCACCATCACATTGGTTATAATGTGGGTTATGGCGGTTATGACGACGATCTGGATTGCTTCTGTTGTTTAGGGTCTAGGGGACCGGTTATCAATATGGTTATCATTTACACAAATATACGAATTGATACAGTTGTATAAAATATTTTAAACAAACAAAGTTAAAATATTGGTCGCTTGTAAATTCTAAGTAGTATTCAATATCACATTAGTTTATCATAGTTAATTTTATTTTTTTGGATCTGTTATTTTTTCAAGGCTACATTTTTTATCCTCTTCAAGAACTCTTTATCCGTGGCTAAGTCTAGCGGACCTGCTAAGTTATTTAGTGGATCAAATTTATCTTAACTTTCAGGTTCAACTTCGGTTCCACTTATGAGAACATTCAAGATTGTGCAATTCAGGTATTGCTAGAAGCTTCTTTTATATGTTCTGTTAAACATACATATTACCCTAGTGAAACTGTTTACTTAAATTCAGGCATCAGTTTAGCATCTTCAGATTTTCTGGACTTCTCCATAAAAAATGATATTTCAATGTTATTTAGAAGTCAAGATAAAGTTTAATGAGCTATAGATAGCATAAATGTAAATAAGTGTATTCCCCTATTTTTGACTATAGCTATTAACTGCTTAACGAGAAAATGCAGTCAATGAAAATTTGATTTATGGAAGTTGGTGTGGAACCACTACCAAACTCTCGCAAATATATTAAAAATGACATAGTAAAAATCGATTTAAAAAGAATTCACTGGATCTAAGGTTGAGCTTGGGTTAAAATTACAAGAAAGTATTTGTTTGTTTGTTTATCAAAAAGTTGTAAGCTTGAGTGATATTAATAATTATTATATCTAAACGCTAGGGATGGTTTTTTATACTTATATAATATACTTATATAACTTAAAGAATAACAGTTTCTTTCCTTTTTATTTGATTTTAATTTTCTAATGACCCCTGGGGAACTTCATTTATCTTGGTTTTATTTCTCCCACTTCAAATTTAAATTAACTTAATTTTCATAATCTAAATATTGACATAATCTTTAAAAACCGACAGAGGTTTTTTGAAAAATTAAATAGAATGTAGAGTAAAATCAATATGATATATGTACTAGTGAGATGTTGTATATAGTTCATTTTTTAATTTCACTCCATATCCAGCTAATCCAGAGTCGAAAAAAAGATCACTCAAATTATGAACAACTAGAATAATACAAGCATTTATATTATAAAGTATTACATATAACATCAATATTTATAAATATTAATGTAGTTAATATCACTTGCATCTATTTCTGCGAAATTCAATAATAATTATATTTAATATTTTTGATCTTGAAGAAGATCAAAATCAGAAATTTAACTCACTACAAGCGAAGATAAAGTGCTTAAACCAGCTACGGAGGACTTATAAATCAAACAGGTAAAAGACCAAATCTAATCTCTGTAATGGTTTAAGGCGGCCGGACCATCCGGCTTCGGCCCATTGCACATCCTGTATGCCACAAGAACACTTACAGAAACATTTGTCTAATGGCTAACAGACGCATTCAACGAGTTAAAAAAGAGAGAATAACCTTGTACAAGGCATAACATTTTCAAATTCGAAGTTGCTTACATTCCTAAAAATCTAAGGGAACGGAAAAACGGTATAGAAGTATCTGTCTAGGCGAAACAGTCTTACAAGTATTTCATAAACTGTTTGAACGACAGCTAAATACCTAAATTACTCATCACCACAGGTAATATGTCGGGAGAAAATCAGGACTACTAAGTGCAAAACTCCAAGTTGCTCATATGCTGAACAACAATCAAAATCACTTTGCACCATAAAATGATGACACTTAGACTGACACTCAGAATTCAGTTTAAGACGACACTATCTGGGACGTAGTCAAAGTAGATATTTAAAATGCGTTCAACGAACTCCCCCATGATTAAATTAGGTAAGCACTAGAGAACTCAGCAATAAGCTTACAGGACAGGCGATATATCTTCAACCACCTTTAGTCACGGTGGGCGGACGATATTCCGCGAGTAAGGTAAGGGGTATCTACTGGAGATGTCATAAGTTAAAAACTATTTCTGGCATGCGTAGACCCAATACTATTCGAACTCGACGAAAAAGGATACAGAGCCGTAATGTACGCTGATGATTTGACTGTTCTTCACAAAAGAGGAGAATATCATCAAACTGTTGAGTTACTCGCAAATATGTTCCAAAAAATCGGATTAGTGATTAACAAAGACAAATGCGAAGGAACCGACCCTAGCTCAGGAAACACAACAGGGGTTATTGAATTCCTTGGACAAAATATCGGAATCAACTCTGAACCGATAGCAGTTCAAATACAGAAATAACTCCAAACCAGGATTAAGGCATTATAAAAATACGATATTCCCAAATTCTACTAATATCTCATTTTCAAACAATGCATTATCCCCTCAGCAAATTACGGTCCCTTCCTCGAAGCTTCCATAACTGAAACCCAACTAGCTGATGCGAAAGATAAATACGATTACATCGACATCATGCTAGCAGAAGCTATGGAAGAAATCCTCGAATCAGATCTTCCAACCAAAGATCTACTCGATGTCATGTTACTCAGCAAGGACGACGGGGGCTTAGACTTAATAACCCCTGGAGCATATTTCGATCTAATGATTCAAAATAGGGACATGGCGTTCCAAGATCCGACTAAAGTAAATAAGGAAACGAGAGACTTCTTCTCCAAAAACAGACACGAATTCATCAATTCTAAATAATACCCCACTAACGTGAAGTCAGAAGTAAAACTGGGACACTGCCTGGATAACTACTATTAAATCACAAACAAAGGGTTCTAATATTTAGTTGATATGAGATTCGACAAAAAGCAAAAATACGTAAGCTTAGATACAAAATGTGATCTTTGCAACTGCAAGAATGACATCTACCATGAGCTTAATTGTAAAAAGCTTCAAAGAAATCACATCTTAACACATGATTACTTTGTTAGATAGCTGGCCGATAAAATGATTGACGCCAACAAAGTTAGAGAAGTCAAAGAAGTTAGCAAGAATAATAACAACAGAACTGACCAAAAACACAAAGCCGACATATCTTTCATAAAAGATGGCAAGCAACAGTTCTTTGATATAGGCATATCATGGGACACCGAGAGATACTTCGCTGTGAAACAAAAGCATTATCAAACGGAAACTGTCAATGGTTAGCCTATAACTTGCACCCCAATTATTATCGGAAAAGATACGACGGTCCATCCAGAATCATTAGCCGCACTTCGACAAGTAGGTATCGAAGAGCCATGGTTATACCAGTAAGTTGGAATCCTAATGTCCAACTACAGAGAACAAACAGACTATGTTTTCAGGAAAAAGACTAGAAAAGCACAAGATCAACCAACAGACATACAACCAACATAAACATACAAGAAATTGATCAAACAGAGGAATTTAGTAGTATTCCAGTCAATGAGACAACAAACTCAAATGCTGGAACTCAGAATTCTAGCATAAGACCTAAGAAGAAACCTAGGTAGAAATCTCAAGTGCAACACAGCCAAGAGATCCAAGCCTAGATGAACACATAAACTCAACCACCTTAGGTCACCCATAATACTGATAACACCTAGACGAACCAAGGAGCTATCAATATTTAAAAACAAGTTGTTGTAAACAATTTCAACTGCAGCAACACTAGTCTTTCTGGTTAATCAAAGAGCCAAAGTACCAACAAGAGCGAAGTCGCAAGAAAATCTTAGAATCAACAAAACCCCAAACAAACTGCACCGAAGCAAGTTTCTTAAACCAAAACCCCAGTTCAGAAACCAAAGGAAGCCCCACAAGCGCCTTTACCACAAGAAACAAAGAAAACTCAGTCGCAAATTCCACTTGTAAAATCAAAGCACACAAGCGAAACGTCGAGTTAATCGAGTACAGTATCCAGCGGAACCTAAGCCAGCGAGTGTAACATAACTATTGAAGTCGAAGCACAAGCAAGCGAGTTAAGACGCCATTGGGAAAATGTTGATCCGAAAGAATATTAGGAGTAGGTATGCTGCGATTTGGAAGAGGTTATTGATATTTACGTTGAAGACCACCCAAAGTCGCCAATTAGTAAGATTCAATCCAACTTAATATTGATCTTAAAGGCGTTCTTTAAACGTAAACTCATCAACCGACCCCAATGCGAGATACTCCTATAGAAAATTAAAAAGCCTGTAAGAAGTCTAGAACATTGAAGATGTTCTGAAACAGGCATCCCTACCTGCCCAGTAGGAAAATAAGTAAAGTCAAAGCGAAAAGAAGGCCAAGAAGCGACAGCATTAGACGGATATTTCCACCGACGACTGGGTATGAGGCTCCAACATTGAATATGTTGCCCGCGAAGACATGCGCTTGAAACGTAGACCATGCAAGTATAAATGAAAGTTAAGTGAGTGGGATATATATTTAATATTTTTGATCTTGAAGAAGATAATTAGAAGTTAACTGAATATTATTTCATGAAAGTATATAACTATATGGATTATGACTTAGTAGTGTATGAACTTGTATATAATGAACTTGTGTATAATTCAGAAAATATTTTATGATATACATAAACTAGTTTTCAGTCGGCTTACTGTAGGTAAATTAATAGTTACTAATATATTATCACTAATTTAATTTATATTATTGAGTTTGTTGTATATTTGTTGAGATTTACAACTCATGAATTCGAAAAATTTAAACTATTTCCATTCAGTATGAAAATGGGGCAACGTAACTTATGACCAAGTTCTGACACCAATTTTTTGTAGAAGCTTATTTCATCATATATAATATTTTGGTAAACTGAAGTTATAAGTCAAAATAGAATATGAAGTGGACTTATTATAATTTTATAAAAACTAGATTCGTAATAGTATAATCATACAATATTAATTTTAATATGTTGTATTTTACTTATCAACAAGTTAAAAATACAAATCACTCTAACTACTTCAGCGCACATCTTAAACCGATTGTTTCAATTATAACTAATTATGATTAATATTTTATGGTTAACATAATGCTGTATTTTAATAATCTTACTTGTTGTTTTTTCTTTACCATATTCATAATTGTGGTAATTATTTTCTTTGTTGATGTTGACTCTGGTATTGTCTAGCATAAAACTACTTTTACAGGACTTTTACAGGAATTTGAACTATAAAATAATGAGATAGCTAATATTTCGCCGCTACAAAATTTGTTGAAACTAACTTACTTAGATTTATCTTATAATTATGTATCTATTTGCTTTGAAAACTTTAAACCTTGCTGCGAATGATATAGAATAACTTTCATTTTTAAAATAACTAGTAAATCTGGAATAGTTGGATCTTTCTCACAATAGCTTGGAGAATTTATCAGGTGTGTAATACTTAAAGAAACTTAAAGGTCTTAATGTAACATAATGCTATCTAAAAAATATTCAGCATGTGTAAATTTTGTGCAATCTTGAGTACCTAATATGCAGTGGCTGTCGTTATATAACGGAAATACCTCTTACAAATTTGAATCTTAAGTGGCTCAAGCTCGGTAAGAATAATATAGTGGACATTTCCCCTCTCCGAAATCACACTAAGCTAGAACTCCTCTGGATACCAGAAAATTAAATAATTGATATTTCACCAATTTAAAACTGTTTAAAATTAAACGATCTAGTCGCTAATAAGAATAAGATTATTAATTAGGATTGCATTACAAAATCTTCAAAATTCTTCTATTTAGATGATCGTAGGTTCAAAAACAATTTCCAATTGCTATTTACAATTTGTAAATTACAAATTGGCAAACAATACAGCAAAATTATTTATTTGAGGAAGAAATTATGGGACATAGAAAACAACTTGTATAAACAACGTAAATAGTTAAAATACTAATATAACTTATAATATAAAGCCTTATAATATAAAGAATGCAATGAGTTTTTAATTATATATTTCTATAAACTTATTTCCATTTTTTGTTATTACATTCAGTAAAGTGAAATAATTGAATGCATTTCCTTTAATTTTTCTATATGGTGCGAAATATTAATAAATAGTATTTGATTAAAATAATTAATTTAATTTATTAATCAACAAATATATAAAATATGCCGACACCGAGAGTCGAACTCAGATTAACCGGACCACAACCGGTTGTACTACCGCTATACTATGACGGCACAAGAAAATTATTGAGTAAATATTACTTGACAACATATATCTTATTTATGTTTATAACAATATTTCAAACTAAAACTCAAAAATAGAATACTTGTATCTTTAAAGAAATTTATTAAAATAAAGCAATATCTTCATCACTCTTGGTCTGGTCTAATATCGAGTATTTCTTCAACGGCTTCGAGTGTAATTTTTCTCACGATTCTGGGTTCGTCTGCGCACAGTAGGTAGCATGCTTCTTCGCTTCCGGTGTCGAAGTCGACTAAGTTAACGTTTCCGACTATTTTCTTCTCTTTCCTGATCGCGTCTTCGATGCGTTTCCGCTCTTCCTCTTCCCTTCCTTCTGTCTTGGTTTTGATCGTGCTCTCAATCTCCTCCTCGTGATACCTGACCTCGTCATCGAACACCGGAGCTTCTCTAATGGCAGCCAGTACATATACACCAGCTTTAACAATTTAATTGAGCCTCTTAAGTTCATTAGCGTAACTAGCACCCTGAACCCAGACAATGTATTTTTAATTAAAGAATGGGGTCTTGTGAGCTCTGAACTTTCTGTCCCTCACTGCGAATTTAATTGATTCCTTATTAACTTCTGGGTAGTTCGGGTTGTAGTTCTCCTCGTTCTTCTTTGGAATGTGGGCTCCGAATTTAACGGAGAAGGACAGCTTGGATGGCTCAGGGGACTGAGTTGATAATTGGAATGTGTAGAGGGAGGTGGTTTGGTCGTAGCGGAGCTCGTCGTTGAACGCGTAGAGCTTCATGGCTGGGACTGAGTGCATGTTGGCCGTGAATTTAACAACATTTAATTGCTTTACTTGTGGGTAGAGCTCCTCATATTGAGCTAAGGTGTTCTTGTCGATCACGCCCGGGATGGCGCAAATTCCGTAGTAGTTTGAAGCGGAGAGCTCCAGGAATCTGATGATCTCCTGTAAGTCGTTCACCTCGAGCTTGGAGAAGATCACTGGGGTCTTCTCCTTGTACTGCGTTACTGAGCGCAAAATCTCGAACTTGTAACCGGCTAATAAGAACTCGGAACCCTTTATTGAGCAGCTCTCGTCGTTCTAATAGTCGAAAACGCGCTCAACCTTCTGGTGCTCTACGAAAGTTACTGATGGAAGATCAATCTTGTTGCTGAAGTGGCAGTCAGTACCATTGGTTAAGATGGCAGCGTCAAACGGCAACTTCTTCACCTGAGCAAGCAAGTTGGAAGAAAGTGGGTCCTGAACCATAGCAATGATTGCCCAGTCTGGGTTCTTCTGCTATACGTCCAAGAGCTCTGGGGCCGAGCCGTCAGTGGCTGGGCACATGAGGAACTTGGTCTTGCCTTCAAGTGGGATCTTGTTAGTGAATGGCATGACGAAGCCGAGTCTGATGAGTCTTTCGGCTTGAATTTCGATGGTCTTTGGCTTTATGAGCTGGTACATCTTCTTGGCGTCAATCTGGGCCATGTCGATTTGGATGTACTTCTTATTCAAAGAAAGGTATGTTTGACCAGCGAATGCTAGCAATTCCTTGGAGTCGTAGCGGGCAATGTTCAGTTAATCGTATTATGCGAGTACTTTATTCAACTTGTTGTCCTCGGTTACCTAGAGCTCCTTCATGAGCTTATCACTTGGATAGAGTGCGATGAAGTAGTTATTTGCGTTGTTCACCTACTTAACATACATCTCCCAGATTCTGTCACCCTTGGTTACGAATTAATCGAAGACGTTTATTATTACGTTCATGTTGTTCCTTCTGTGCTTGAAAACGTGCTCGAACATGGCGATGAATTTCTTGTCCTTGAGGGTGAACTCGATTGAGTTCTCTTCAACTGGATTCTGGTCCATTTGGGAGTTGGTGAGTTCTCTCACGTACTCGAGGAATTCGGGTACTGAGCGTGTTTCTGGCTGGTCCTCGGCTATGACAACTATCTGATCTGTTTTGAAGTAGGTGTGGAAGAACTCGTCGTCGAACACTAAGAGGTTCAGGTAGGACACGTCGGCGTTGTTCTTGAGGTGCTCGATGAGATTCTCCTCGTTTACTTGTCTGGCCATTACCATAACGGAGATGTTCTTGGTGAGGCAGGAGTTAACTATTCTGGTGGTTTCGTCATCAATATCGTCAGTAAGTAAAATGGCGACCTTCGGGCAGAATATTCTCTGGAACTTTTGAAGATAAGTGAGTTAAACACCCTCAGCGATTATGGATTGAGAACGCAGTTAACTGATGTACTTCATCGGCTCAACATCCTTCTTGAGCTTGGCGCTGATTTCCCTAAGGAGGTCGTCCTTGCCAACGTTTGTGGAAACCTGGTTTCCATTGGTATCGGAGATGATGAAGCGCATGTCTTCAAATGGGACGTCTGAGCTTTGGTTGTGCATGACCATGTTGACTTGGTTTGCGGATCTGGACTGGATTTCTCTGAATCTTCTCTCGTCAGCTGGGATGCTGGCAACGATGAACATTTCAACTGGGAATTGTCTTTGCAGGTTTGCAAGTATTTGTAGGTTTCTGTAGATTTGTGGGTTGTCCATGAGCACGACCAATAATGAGTACTGTCCTGGCTTCTTTTGGCTGTATTTGGCGAAGTATTTGAATTCGACTTGGTGTATTTTGACTGCGTTTTCTTCGGTGAAAACGTTCATGTTTCTTTCAGCTTCTTCGATCTTTCTGCGCAGGAAGTCTTCTTCGAGTCTTTCAACGGTGTCAACCATCATGACGTTGCCGGAATTGGTGTCGAACACGACGCTGAGTGCTTGTTCAGCGTTTCCTTGGCAGTTTCCGTTATCGTAAGCTATGTTGAGCTTTCTCAGGGTTGGGTTTCTATCGTAAACTTAATTCAGTTGCATTATGGTTCCATTCTGTGCAACAACGACTATGTGCATCAACTATTATACTATGCGGTGATTTTACAGTTTTGAGATCTTTTCAACGATTTCGGCCCAGTTTTCTTGGTTCTTCTCGGCCAAAAATATGATTGAGAGGAAGTTCTGCTTTGAATATTCGGTTAGTGGGGCGGGAACGGTGTAAATGGCTCCGTTGTACACGAATTGGTTCTTGGTTGGTTTGTTGCACTGAATGAGTTGTGGTTGCTTCCTGTGTAAAAATACTTACTTGTTACCAACGAGAGTCTCGTAAATTCCGGCGAGGATGTTCTCTTGGGTGAACATGAGGGGGTTAATGGAAGATTTCTGCTGTTCAGAGTCGATTATCTTAACCTGGCCCGATTGCTCGAAGAAGACGCACTGGAATTACTCACGGTCTATGCGGCTCATGAACTTGTTGAAGCCGGATTTGTACACGAATACGTTCAGCCTGGAGAGGAAGTAGGCTCTCTTGCTCAACTCGAGAAGTTGTGCCTTGGTCTTCACGTTCTTGATGATCAGGAAGAATTGGCACTCGGTGAAAAGTTCCTTGGCTCTGTAGATTTATTCAACAGCGCGCTCGAAGCCTTCACAAACTTGTAAATAGCTCACGCAGAAGCACTTTCCTTCAACCACTGGTTGCACAAGAGCAAGTGGGTTGAATCTGAAGCCTCTGAACTTGAGGCACTCTTCGGTTACAACGGCCTCTTCTGGGTCGGCGAGCATTTCATAGTCTGGTTCCGGTTCAATTTGAGTTTCCTCCATCAACTTCTCCTGTTCCTTAACGTAGTTCTGTAAAAGGTTTTCAACGGTTTTTGGCACCTCAGAGTCAATTGTGTAGTAGTTCTTGTTGAACACGAGGTATGCCACGAAGGGTGAGCGTGTTTGGTTCTTTTGTTCTTCTGGTTTCTCGCGTGCGGAGAGGTCATCGAGGTATTTCTGGAATTCCTCGCTGAATCCTTCAACTAAGTTGAGTTCCTTGAAAGATCGGTCCTTTTAATGGAGTTGCTCCTTGGATAGGTTGGAGAGTAATTGGCCGCGCATTGAGACCACGAAGTACACTTGTGGGAATTTCTTCTGCAAAGACAGAACTTAACGTGCGTATTCTGATTTGTCGTCGTCTGCTGAGAAATCAAACAGGCAGTAAGCTGTGCTGGTGTTCGTGTTGATTTGTTGTATATATTTAAGTGCTTTTCCGTGGAAACCGAGTAGTGCTTCGTGTTCGGTGTTAATGTTGTCAACGTGCTCATCAATTTATTTTTCAGAGAATGGGCCAGTTTTAACCGAGTTCTTCAAATCTGAGAGTAGTCTGTCTGATATTTTAACTATTTCCCTCTCCTTTGGTGAGTCTTGATCTAATATCTGTCCACTTTTTTGCTCATTCTACTGTAAATTGATGTAGTAAGTGGGTTCGTTTGGAACCTTTTCGAAGAATTCGGCGTTATTAGCCTCTGAAACGTTGATCAGGTTCATGTAGTAGTGCTCAGACAATAATTGTTCAAGTTTCCCCTTCAGTTCAGGCCCAAAGCAGTAAACGAAGTACGTTTCGGAAAATTACCTTTACAGTGCGTACAGATTTGGAAGCAATAAAATGTCTTTCTGTTCTGGAAGATAAAAAACGACCTGGTTCTGAGAGCGGCGCCTGAGGGCAGTGCGCGAGCGAATAACATCCAACTAAAATATTGAGGTGTCAATTGAGATCTGGGCTTATTTTTGCTTAGTTTATGCTACACGGATGATGTGCTCATTCTTCAGCACGTCCAAAGCTTCAAGGTAACCTACTTGAGAGTTGCGGCACCCGACCGCGATCATCGTCTTGCGCTCAGGCCAGAGGGCGAGGGCCACGCGGTGCACGCGCGGATTGCAGTCGTTGGACAATAAAACTACATTGTCCCTGCACGTATCCAAGTACAACTTCTTGTCGTTGATCTGCAGCGGATTCTAAGAAAAATGCAGCAACAACTCGCGATAGTCCCAGGCCTTCGGCAAATTAGCGATTTACACCTGAGAAAACTCAGACTTGCTCTCGTCGGTTTGCTCAGAACGCATCCAGGCCTCCAAAGTGGTCTGCCTCTGGTAAATTATCAAATTAATACCATCCTTGTACTCAGATAGTAACTACTGTAAATGGGAAGCGTCCATAAATTTTGCGGTGATGGAGTGGGCAAAAGATTTGATTAATATTACACGAAAATAAAATAATTTGTATAATCACTTCACTATATCTACTATTTACTAATGATAATGATCACTACATGATTTAAATATGTATAATTTCTGCCACTACTGTTTAAATTAGTATAATTACTATTAATACTAACATAACTTAATACTTACATAAAATTTGTGTAGTAAAAAATAAAGTTGAATCACTTAGCTTATTGTTAAATCTTTTTCAATTCCTAAATGAGGATATTTTCTTTCTCATTTAATTATATTATTTGAACAGTACTATCAGAAATACAATCTAGCTCGAACTATTAATCTAGTTAAGCAAAATCATAAATATTTTCACTATTTTAGCTTTATTTTTGTTATATTTCGGCTTTGATTATATACACCTCATTTAACTGTCTCATTATTTCACGTTAAGTTTCATATTTTTATTTTAATTACTAACGCTATAATTATTCTATATTGACATGACACTATAGGCATTTTGGGTACAATTCAGTAGTGATAATATTATAGATATATTACATTAATAGTAATAAACGTTCTCCCAACAATTGAGCAGAAACTGAGCTCCATCATAATAGTCAAATGTTCAAATATTCTAAAGAACAAGGAGACAAGTTGACAATATTGTGGTGTAATTGTATTAGTCAATATCTAGTATAGTTAAAAATATAAAGTTTAATCGTAGATCTGCCGTGCTAACTGAGATTTAAAAATAGTCGAATTTCACACATTTTTTTATCATTATTTTTAAACAATATTTTGACTTAGAGAAAAAATGACGAACATCCTCCCGTACAATATAGATAGATACATCTTCATATAATAATGGAAACATTGACGATAGTGAATTCAAAAAATTATTAAAAAATCTATTTTTTGATAACATTATTTCAACTTGCCATCCTATGTCGCTTCCTGAATAATTAATTGTTAGCATCGTAGCAACGTTTAGATGATTAACATTTATCAATTCTTAATTATTTTTCATTAATTTAAATTAGAGAAAGTTTCAAGTCACTGTTTTTATTGTTCTTGAACTCACACACAAAAACTAAAGCAGAACAATACGATACTATATTCATAATCTATGATAAATAATATACTGATTCACAAAGATTTAGGCGAATTCCTAGCAAAGCGTATTTATGATAAATACACAATTAGATATTAAATCTTATTCAATCCAATTTTCTTTAAAATATATGTTATATATTAGCTAAGTAATTGAATTCAGTCAGTAATTATTTTAAGTAATTCATGCACCATGTAATAAATATATTTAAATACTATATTGCAACACAATCAACAACAAAAACTGAGCTGCGGAAAGATCATGATTGTAATATACTTACACTTGTAAAAAGATAACCATTGCATATAAGTGTAGTTGTATATGGTAACTATAACAGCGATTTGAGAAAAACACTTATTAATTATATATTAAAATCTCATCAGCAAAGTTAAATTATATGATTATATAAGGTATTACTTGATTAATAAAATTACTTGATTTGGTTAGTCTAGCTTACAATTATTATAGAAATTTTATTATCAGTATAATATTTGAGATGGAAGTTAAATACGACAATTATAACAAATTATTTTACATACCTATATAATTAAATATTTAATTACAAACAAGTTTCTTATTTAGTTTACACGTTGTTAAAATAAATATATACTTCATTAATATTTGAGTAACAATGCGAAACCTGAAATGATCGATACAATATTTGTTTTAATTATTACTAATATATCATATTGAATCAACATAACTGGTGAAGCAAGTCTATGATTTTCAATTTATGATTAAATCTGTTTACTCTTCAAATTGATTTAGGAGTTGTGAATCACGTTAGATTATGTTATATTACTGGATAAGCTGATAAAGTTAATAGTTACCTCACACTTTATTCCCTAGTTGTATTGAATTCATTTATATAATATTGACGAAATTAATTATGACTTGTGCCAATTATTGGATTACAGCCTCATTTTATGCTTGCATCTTTCAGATAATTTTATTTGATTCCATACGGGAGGATGTTCCAGTTTCGCTTTCCATTCAAAGTTATAATTAACGTAGTTGGTAGTTTCCTTAGCTACCACAATAAAAACAAATAATCTTATTAATGACAACTCTACTATAATTTATACTCGCTCTTAGATAATAATGGACAATTTCATTTTTAACAGGACAAAATAAGTTTTTAAACATTAATGAAAACATTAAAATTTCTTTAGAACTTATGAATTTAGTTGTATGCGATATATTTACGAATATTTTGGTTTTGATTAATAACGATAGTCAAGATATCATAAAAGTTGACATTATTTGGTTGGAGTGGATTTTAGTAAGAACGCATATTTATATGTAAGTATTATAAATATAATAATAATTCATTTAAAATGGTACCAAAATGCACATACTGTCATAAATTTTGATATATATTAATAGTAAATAGCTCAATAACATTTTGGGTATATTATGTCTGTTTGGCTAATATTGTCTGTACTGTCATCTATATTGTCATCTTCAATTTTAGAAATAAATTCTTAATTTATAAACTGATAAATTTTAACCAATAACCCAGAACTCTATTTTATTTCGGAAAATCGATTGCATATCATTTAATAAGAAACTACAATCTCATTTGGAAACATTACTTAATATTATAATTATATTGCAACAACTTGATCGTAACTAAGTCTTACATTACAATCTAAATTTTATACAGTATTATATTGTTAAAGGTATGCTATATAAATCATTGAATCTTATTCAACGGTCCATATATGTAGCATTTATAAATGAATGATGTGGAACAATAACTTAACTCAATTTAAAAACATTTCAACATCAAAAATTTTATTCCTTAGAAATTATTTCAAATAAATAATATAACTCAATTAATTGAACAACTGTTTTAGTAAGTATGCGGTAGAAGATTAATTGAGTTGAGAGGTTTATTTTATGTTATTAATTTTGTTGAAACGAAATAATGTTAAGCTTGTCAGTATTTCCACTTCGCAAATAATTAACAAAATTCTCGAAAACGACTTCAACCATTTAATAGGTAAATTACTATTTTTGTGTTCAATATATATTAAAACATATTATTCGTATTTTAAATCACTTTATTCATTTTTATAAATGTGTGTACCTCTTATGTCATTTTATTCACTAATATGCGTTTTATAACACTCTGACACAAATGATATCCTTTGCACGAACACACATATCTGCTATTACATTATTTGCAGCCGACACATTACGCACTTACTTTTGTATATACATGATAGTGTTTATATGCTTCATTACTGGTCCTTTAATTGGGCTTACTACTGGTTGGTTACAACCTTCAATTTTTCGTGGTGTAGCTTTAATTTCATATTTTGTTAGATTTATTTTCATTTAATCAATTATGCTTTCAACATAATCCGTTATTTTAATTTCTTTATATTCTGGTGCAATAATTTCATCAAAGAAAACCCATTAACTAATATTTTTTTTTTGTGGTGGTTGTTGGTTTTTTTTTGTGTTGGTTGTTTTTTTTTTTTGTGTGTTTTGGTTGTTTTGGGTGGTTTTTTTTTGGGTTTTTTTTTGTTTTGTTTTTGGTTGTTTTTTTTTTGTTTTTTTTTTTTGTGTTTTGTTTGGGTTTTTTTGTGTTTTGTGTTGTTTGGTTTGTTGGTTTGTTTGTTTTTGTTGTGTTGGGTTGGTGTGTTGGGTTGGTTTTTGTTTGTGTGGTTGTGTGGTGTTGTTGGTTGTGTGTTGTGGGTTTTTGTGTGGTGTTTGCATATTAGTGATAAAATGACATAAGGGTACACACATTTATAAAAATGAATAAAGTGATTTAAAATACGAATAATATGTTTTAATATATTGAACACAAAAATAGTAATTTACCTATTAAATGGTTGAAGTCGTTTTCGAGAATTTTGTTAATTATTTGCGAAGTGGAAATACTGACAAGCTTAACATTATTTCGTTTCAACAAAATTAATAACATAAAATAAACCTCTCAACTCAATTAATCTTCTACCGCATACTTACTAAAACAGTTGTTCAATTAACTGTAACCTTATCATCAGTACCAAGGTTCAATTTCAAATAAATATATATTGGCTCACTCTTTGGTACATCTCAAAAACATCTACTCAATAATCACTTCTATCAAAGGAACATTTTTCAAATAATATTTAGACGTTAGTATATGATTAAACTACAAAGAAATTCAACCTAATAAAATATAAACTCAGTAAATTAAGTATTTGCCATGATAAAGTAACAAATTACCAAAAATAGCTCATAATGCACCTAGACTATGAACTATACAGGCATTTTCCACTCCAATTAGTCTCCGAGGAGGGAGGAAAAGATCGAGGGGCCCCTCTGGTGTATCGATCTTTGGAGGGGCGCCGAGCCCCTGGACGTTAAGTTTCACCAGGCTCCTTGGGGGCTAGCCGGAGGCGTCTGGTGAAACACAGACCACGAATTATAATAACCTGAAATACCAAATTCCCTAGACTATCTCCACGTTTCACGCTTTTTGCAACTCCTTAATATTATGTTGTAAATAAACTAAAATGATATTATGTAATCTTCAATTATTGCAAAGTATTTATACTAATTGAATAATAATACGACTCATTAGGGGATTTGATGAGTGTTTTAGTAAATGAAAAAACTCTCAATTCAGTTGTGTTCATACTTTTAACAAATATACAATGTAGTAATTTAGTGTGACTATTACACTATAGATTATTAGCTAAAGAACATTTAGCTATCGTTATATTACGGTAACGTTGTCACGAATTTAATAATTAATGTTTGGTTATTCAGTGTTAGCTTGATTGATAAATTACATTTACATGAAGTTCAAAATAATAATTTTAGGATAAAATTTGCATTTAACATAAGAATTATTTAGTTATTTTTCACTCCATAAAAATGGACTTCACGTGGTCTTGGGTGAAACCAATATTATCTTAGACTAAAGGTAATCAGGTCCTGAAATACCAGAATGTAATTCCACTTATGCAGAAGATATCGCTTCCAGAAGAGTCCAAAAACACTATGGAATCTATGAATTCTAATCCGCAAAAAAGTCTGCTTCGCCATTTGCTTCACGCCTGCAAAAAGCATGTCATATTAGTTTCATGTGCGATACCGTTGTTAGGCTTGTCTCTCGCCGCTGTGCCGTTTTGTATCAACATGTTCCAGACTCATTTACAAGCTCAATTATTTTTCGATTGCGACTATTATGACAACACCGCTCATTTGAGCAAAGTTTCTTACTTGCCCGGTCTATAACGTGTATTCGAGCAACTGTATCCGCATTTGATTTTGATATTTGTAAGTAGAATGGTGTATTCGATTGCAGATTCGTTTGGTGCTTTGCACGGTTATAGAATGAGTATCAAGGTAGTGAGCACGCTCACAGAACTTATTTTCCAAAAGACATTGAAACTGAATTCTTACTCCAAAAACCAAGGAAATCTAATTAATCTCATGTTCATGGACACATTCAAAGTTCAGCTTTCAGCAATGTTATTCCATAATTTACTTATTATCCCAATTGAGGTAATTATCTCGATCATCTATCTTGGAACATACGTGAATCCAATTAGCTTATCAGGAGTTGGCTTACTGTTTGTGTTCGTTCCCATGATCTACATCTTCAGTATTAAGCTTTAGCAGTCTCTCGATGAGCTAAATAATTTGAGGGATTCAAGGTGCCAGAAGATTCAAGAAATGCTTAATGGAATTAAGGTGATAAAACTGTTCAATACAGAGGCGTTCTTCGAAAAGAAAATAGATAACGCGCGAAAGAAGGAAATGTGGTTACTCTGGAAGGCACTCAAAATGGTAACGGGAACGGTCACTATTGGTTTTACAAGCTATTCCATGATGAGCACACTTTCGTTCGGGGTTCTCATTCTTTGCAATAAACTTGATCTTACCGAGTCCTTCACAATGATATTTCTGTACACGAATCTACAGGGTGCAATGGAGTTCTTCCCAGCCATCGTTTTGGCTCTTTAGGACACTTTTGTTTCACTCAAGCGTCTACAACAGTATTTCAGCCTGAGTTAAGTTAACACAAATTATCTTACCATTTCCGAATCTGCCGAAAATGCAATTGAAATAAGTGGCACGCCGTCATTCGCGTACCACAAAGAGGTATTCAACGAAGCAGAGCTGGAGTCAACCAAAAACGAATTAAAACAGACATCTGCTCTGCTGAACAAACAGATCCTCAAATATCTGAAAATCAAAAGCAATCACACCACTCCGTTTTATGAAGAGATAAAGAAATGCGTCGAGCTACAAGTCGTTTAGTTTGATGCCAGCCTAGCTAACAAGGTTGCCAGCCATATGCGAGTACCTGAGATCCAGTCAACTTCTATCTATTCATTCGCTCCTTCCACGAAGAAATGCCTGCTAAATGCGTTTTACGATCTTTAGGTGATAAAGCAGCTGTTAAGCACTACGACTCAGCAGGTTCCATCTGTCCACGAACTCGATTTTTGCGTCAAGAAAGGATAACTTATTGGGCTTCAAGGACAAGTTGGATCTGGAAAGTCTTCAATATTCAACGCCATTTTGGGAGAGATGAACCTGGTCGGAACCGGTAATATCAGCATTTGCGGGAAAGTTGCGTTTTGCCCCCAGAACTCGCCCATATTTGCTTCAACTATCAGAGAAAATATCTGCTTCTATCAGCCATACGACGAAGCCAAGTACAACCGCATAGTCGACATTTGCTGCTTGAACCCCGACTTCGAGATTTTCAACGCGCGTGACTTGACCGAAGTTGGTGGAAAGGGTGTTACTTTGAGTGGTGGTCAACGAGCCAGAATATGCTTGGCCAGAGCCATTTACAACGACGCCGATATTTATTTGCTAGACGACCCGTTGTCTGCCGTGGATGCCCATGTTGGCAAACGGATCTGGAACGAAGTTGTGGTCGGATATCTGGTAAACCAGGGAAAGACAGTTCTCATCGCATCGCACCAGACGCACTACTTCAAAGATTGTGACAGGATATTCGCCATTGAAAACGGAAGAATAGTTGCCGACGACGTTCAATTAGAATCCCAGAGAGAAACATCGTCATAACCAGAAAAGTCTGTTCCTATTGTGTTGTCATAAGCCATTGTAACGGAAGAAGACGGAAAACTTGTTGAAGATGAACAAGCCATCGAGGGCAAAATCAAGATGGCGGTTTACATGAACTATTTCAAAATGGGTTCTAAGGGCTTGGTTATAGGTTTCGTGGTGTTCACGATCTTGTACTAGGTCTTGAACCAGATGTCCTCTGTTGTTTTGTCGAACTGGATGGCGGATAAATATGGATGGTCATCGAGCTAATCCCTAATCAGCCAAGATCTCCAGAATAACATAACGCTGAACGAGAACATATTCGGTGATAAAGAGTACGTCAAGCAAGCCACCCTCACGTGTGTGAAAAAGAACGATCCAGCTCAGGCAGAGATTATAGAGCAAATAGAAAAGAATTTCAGTCTCAAGTACTACTGGCTCTATATGGGCCTCGTTGCTGGTGTCATTATATTTTTCACGCTATTGAATCTGTGTTTCTTCTGGTACAACACCACAACTGCGCAGAACCAGTACAGAAAGCAGTTTTCGTCCGTTATTCGCACTAAACTCGCATTCTTCGACACGACTCCGCAAGGTAGGATCATCCATAGACTCGTCAGAGACACTGAATCGGTGGACTATACTTTCGGCCGCTTTTTCTGTCTGGCTACAAATTTCATCTCGGTGATTGCCGGAATAATGATTACGATTTGCATCACCTCGTGGCCGTGCATCTTTATCGTAGTTCCGAGCTTGATTTTCTACGGCATTATATTTGATAAGTTCAGACGAATAATCCCCCAAGTGAAAAGATTCGAGTCCATCGCCAGAAGCAGCACCATGACCATCGCCCAAGAGGTCGTTGACAACGTCGAGTTCATTCGCGCTTACAATGTGCAAGGAAGCTTCCAGCAAAAGTTCAGGTCAATGGCTGAAATGTACATTCAGTTTACGTGGTTGGGCAATTCATTAACCAAGTGGGTGTTGTTCAGGCTATCTCTACTCGGAGGCGCTTTCGCGGTTCTGGTCACTATTGCCTGTATGATAATAACTCCTTACTCCCCAGATATCGCTCAGTACACAGGTTTGATCGTTGCTTAAAGCTTCTCACTACAATACTTAATTATAAATGCCATAGATTTGTTCTAAGTGGCAGAAAGCGAAGTGCCAGCAATCGAAAGAATCTAGCAGTTTGCGTCGTTGCCTCGTGAATCAGACGAGTTTAATAACAGACAACAAAAGTAAGTAAGCGATGAAAAAGTGGAGGGACTGAATATAGACAACATCGTCATGAGATACAGACCAGAGCTGCAGCCTGCGCTGAAGGGCGTTGACCTCAAAATAAAGCCCGGAGAACACGTAGCAGTGGTGGGTAGAACTGGAAGCGGAAAGAGCTCTTTAGTGGCCTCCTTGTTCAATTTGTACAACCCAGAAAATGGAGTAATCCAGCTGGACGATGTAGTCTTAAACAACTTGAATCTGTACGAGTAACGCAGACAGTTCGCGGTCATCCCGCAAGAGCCGTATCTCTTCTCTGGAACGCTAAGACAACAGCTGTGTGAGTACACCCAACATGAAGCAGAGAATCTGGACACCGCTACTCTTACGCGTGTCCCAGACCAGAAGTTGTGGGAGCTGCTGAACACCGTTCAGCTTGACGACTACATCAGGTCTTGCGGTGGTCTGGACTGCGAAGTCGTCGGAAACGGCGAGAATTTCTCATCCGGACAACGCCAGCTCATTTGTGTTGTCCGAGCGCTTGTCCGCGAATCGAAAGTCGTCATCTTAGATGAAGCCACTGCCTACGTCGATCTTGAAACCGACAAAATTATCCAGAAGATCGTCAAAGAATATCTAAAGGACAAAATAGTTCTGAGCATCGCCCACAGACTCGACACCGTTCTCGGAATGGACAAAGTGCTGGTGATGGACCAAGGGAAGGTTTCAGAGTTCGGAACCAAGGAAGAGCTTATGAAAATGGAAGGCGGGATCTTTAGGGAACTCGCCATCAAAGCGAATATTATAATTGAAACAGAGTGATATAGCTGAAATTGAAAACATAAATTATTGACATATGAATCATTTCATGATGTTATTTGAATATGATATTATTATATTTCTCTTCAATTGAATGTTAGAACTCAGTTCAAAATAAAATGAAGCGCAATAGAATTTATTGTAACAAGCAACAAATAAAAATATAACGAATTGTCTTTAAATTTTTCGCATTATAGAGTACATTGTTATATTCTTCTTTGTTATACTCCATCTTGTTCTTACCAAAACATACTTAATGCCCAAAGTAATATACTATGGATATTTAAAGCGCGGCTATTTAAATTCTATCAAAGCTGTGTTAGGTATTATTGTTATAATAGTTGAGATTATTGTTTCTTAATGTACTAAAAATGAAAACTAGCAACAAATAATTATCTACCTCATTGTCAATTTTATTTTCATTATTTGCATTCTAGTCGATGTTATTGCATTTTTTAAATAGTCTAGATAAACTAACTACGGTCCATTGATGATAATTAACGGAAATCAAACACAAATTCACTGGTATACAAAATAAAAACAGATTTCTGCTGTTATTCTTGAAGATAAAACTTACTAAGACGATGCAAAAACAAATTTTCACAATATTTTAGTAAAAGAGTAAAAGTTTTAATTTAAAGTAAATGCAATATCAGACAAATCGTTCAATTATTTCCTTCCAGAGATAATATAGAAATTTGTGGTGCTTTCTGATGTACACAATAACGGAAGTTACTTAGAATAAATGGATTCAAATTACGATTTTAGCTTACTTTGTGGCGATTATTCATATGGTGGAAAAGCCCATGAGTTTGCAAAGGCATTTCGCGGCATGCATATGAAGCCCGTTATAATGGCAGTAGGAAATCACGATGCACTAGGGGATGTCAACGAATTGGTTTGTCGCGAAACAAACTTTTATCAAAAAATAGGATAGAATGGATTCTTCTTCCTATATGTTTTGAACCAGAATATCCTTCACCATTGTCATTTGAATAAGGCCAGGGTTGACAACGCAATAAAATTCTTAAGTGACAATATGCAGTTAAGTGAAAACGACGAAAACGTGTTCATCGTTTCTCACTAAACGATTTATTCAACGGGCGAATTCGGTTCAATAGAGTATTTTACGAAGAAGATGGAAGACTTTATCGATTCACATCCAACTTCAAAAATAAGAGCTATTTTTTCTGGGCATGATCACGTGTTCTCCTCTTTTAAGAAAATAATGTTTTCTATTTTGTCAACGGGTCTGGAGGTGGTCCACTTGATAGTGTTTTTGAATGGGGCGACAGAGCCTGGAATAGTGAAGAAATGAGTGGCCACTGCCTGTATTGAACGCAAATGATATGGGATATGATTACCATCTCAAAAGTTACCAAAAATACACCAGAACTGAAGTTAGTTTTGAGGCGCAGAGAATAATCTACACAATTAGAGATTTATGTAATAACCAGATGTTAGACTCATTTGAGTAAATATTAGAATGAAATTAAAGTTTGGTCAATGTTTATTCGTGAATGTATTTAAACATATTTAAACACTGCTATTCTAATTGTTGAATAACTTGGTTCGCAGTTAGTATTGTGTTATCTAAACAAATTTAAACAACTTTATAATCTTAAAAACACATTATAACTTTTTACGATATTAGATTAGCTAATAAAGCAATATTTCAAACATTAAATTGTAATAACCACTTCATTAAACATGTTAACAGCCAACAACATAAATTGGATGCACGCGCATTCCACTGAGCCGCTTAAATCTTAAGACCTACAAGACCAATAATGTATCTGGATTGAAAATATCATCCATTATAAACTTGATTTTATTCCCATGAACGTAAAGTACCTAACTATAAGAGATTGTAATCTTTTAAGCTTGAAGGAGCTTAAAAATATCACCAGCCTTGAGTACCTGGATATCAGCCTCAATCCAGTCTTCAGCCTGAACGAAATCGAATCCCACAAGAAATTAATAACATTAATTATTAATAACACAATGATCATGAACGTGAGCCAAGTTTCTGAACTAAATTGCTTGACTGAGTTCAATGCCGAGAACTGCTTCATCCTGAACGCCCTTCCCATTGTTGATCACCCAAATTTCGTTTTGAAGTGGCTGTCAAAACAACTAGTTCCAGATAAAGACCACGTTCAAACGTACATGATCCACTATTTAAAGAAGGAAGATGAAGATCTTTTTAATTTTGAGATTGCTAAGAAGCTTGAAAGTGATTACATGGTAAAGATGATTGAGAGGTACGGACCACTTGTGAAGGATGGAAAAATAGTTGTTGAAAACGACCAGGAAGTAACTCATTTAAGGTTCGTTGACTGCATCCGAGCTATTAGTGCCAGTTTCAACAAGTGCTTTAACATCTTGTTCAATATCACACCGACGAAACTGAAGGAACTCACTATTACTAACTCTAACTTAATTAGCATCGATGGTGTTCAGAAAATAAACACTCTGGAGTATCTTGACATTTCCAACAATCTACTGATGTTCATCGAACCGATTAAAACGCTTACAAATCTATAACAAGTTTTCGTCGATGGGAACATGCTTCACGATATAAAAATCGTTAGGAATCTCCAGAATCTGAACTGGAAAATTATTCAGCCTTTTGCTCCACAGAAAGTAGCAGCCTAATAAGACTACAAACAATGTGGGTTTTCGGAAGAAAAAATACTAGAATCCATTAAAATTATGAAAGTAAATGAGAAAGATAACGAAGAGTTTATTCATGACGCAAAAATGGTGGTCTAATTCAAATAATTGGTTTAAGGAAAAAGTGTAAAGATTGTACGTAACTGTTAGGATCTTAAAAGTATTCTTTTTACCGACTATTTCAACATAGAAGAATTAAATATTTAAAACTGTAAGTAAATATCATTTGACAGAACTCCAATAAAAGTTACTAAACTAGTATTAAATAACTGTCAGCTTACAACTGCTAAAATCAAGGGAATATAATAAATGTGATGATTAAATAATTGGTGTCGAACAGGGTAGTAAATTATTTCACCGAATCCAAAAAACAATCCCCTTATCAAATCTAATTTAATAACATCTATTAAATCAAATTCAACAAGAGCCCAACACTCAAATATACCTTACAACTAAAAAACTATCTATTCAAATAACTTTCAGGTAAATCTTTTCAAAAATCTACACAAATAACTCTCCCGTAAATCTCCGCAAGACGCCGTTAACCCGGAGGTGTTACGGCATCGCGGTTCTGATCGGCCTTTGACAAAAAATCATCTCCATCTTCCTTTAACTGACCAATTGCCCCAGCTTATATACGCGTTAGATGCATAATCGTGTGTAATTAACATTGAAGAAAGACCTGGCTCGGCATACAGCACATCACAACCTCCTCCTGAGTTAGCTCCTCTTTTAACTGTAACTGAATAATGAAATACTTCCACCATCGTAACTGCATAATAAACTGTTGGTTATCCACCTCCTCCTATACTAATTGTTCCATAACAAGTAACAAAATCACCTTCTTTATACCAGCCTGTTCCTCTTGAATATAAATTGTATACATACGTTTCTAAATTAGTTACTCTTGTATTTATTGCTGTTACCGAATTACCTATTGTGATGACGTTGTTGTTGATATTGTATATGTCATTCTTGTTCTTCGTATTATCAGTTTACAACGATGTGATCTTGCCACCGAAAGTCAAGTTTGTTTAATCCTGTTCATTAGCTCTTGTAGTTAAATTAGCTATATTTGTTTTGTTAGTTGTGTTATCAGTCTCCAGCGCAACTATTTTCTATTATGTTATTGGATTTTGTTCAGATAAATAATGTACAATCGGCATCATATCTCCAACGTTCACGTCTAACAAATCTAATCTTCTTGTTATGCCATCCAAATTAGTTGTTTCAATCTTGTCTAATCTTCCCCAAACATCTGTAAAATTGTCATTTATTTATCCAAAGTTTCCTGTATGAATTTCTATAATCGCGTCTTAAGTTGTGTTCAAAGTTTCAATATCTGTACATCTTGTCTTCAAAGCAACTATGTCATTTGTTTAAGTAACGTTCAAAGTCTCAATGCTAGTACACCTTGTCTTCAGCGTGTTTATATCATTTGTTTAAGTAGTATTCAAAGTCTCTATATCAGTACACCTTGTCTTCAAAGCTGTATTATCATTCGTTAAGCTTACTATACTATTCGATTACTAAGTATTCAAATTGTCAATTACTTACAATCTACTAAAAGCTGTATTCATACCATTATTCAAAGTTGTTGTACTATTTTATAAATTCGTGATATTTGTGTTTTATGTAGTATTTAATATATCAACATTGTCAGCTCTTGTCTTCAAAGTAGTCAATTAACTTCCGTACAAATTGAATCCAGTGTCAACGTACGTTTTATCGCTTTTCAAAGCTAATTTTGAATCAACATCTGTTATACTATAAGTAGTAACCTAATCAGCTTTACTTGAACCAAGCTATAAAATACCTCCGTTTAATTAATTATTTGTATCAGTCTATGCAACAAAGTAAGCATCAACCTCTAATTTGGTGTATGTAGTTTCTTTATCAGCTTTTCCTGTTTAAAGGTCTGTAATCTAGCCTTACATTATTCCATCGGCTATTCCTTAACTCACTTCAAACTTCTTCAGTTTAGTAGCCACTTATGCTGCATCAACTTTTATGGTTGTCTACTCAGCCTTTACCTCAGCTAAATCGCTTGTCAACATCGCGCTCTCTCCCTCTAGTTTTACAACTTAACTTTACAAAGTGCTTATCAATCCGCTATTAGCAGTACTCGTAGCAGCAGCAGCTGTTGCACTAGCTTAAGCCGCAGCTATACCAGCGTCCATTGCAATACATTATGCTTGAAGTACTCCAACGCTTACAGATAATCCGATAATTGAACTCTCAGAAGCAAAACCTGTTATTTCAGAATGAGTCACGTAATCGTTATTTATTTTGTGTACACAAGGCCCGATCACATCAAGTCTCTCTTAATGTTCTTTTACTAAGTCAGTTAGTTTTTTGTTTATATCATCTTGCAATACAAAATTCGAATCGTATTCAATAAACTTTGTATCAACCTTGTTTAATATAGTTTGATAATAATTTTACAACTCTGTGTTCATTAATATTTAATTAGTCTCAAACAACTCGAGATTCTATATTCTTGTCAAATGATTTTATAGCTCATTCGCTTGTTGTGTGTATTTGTTAGTAAATTCTTGATTAGCGATGTCTTAGTTATTTTTAAATTCAATCAAATTATTTATTTACTAAGTCTTCATAATCAAATTTATATTTATGTTTTCAATACTATTTTTATAGGCTTGGCTCTATCTAATTAGCTCGTTCATATTTAAATAAATGTCCATCGAATTTATAGTTAACTTTTATGCAACCTCGATCACATTTGATTATAAATTGGTTATATTAAAATCTTATATGGTTTTGCCTTCTAGTTAATTTAAATCAAACAGCATATTCGTCTTGCCGTTTTGTGTGTTTATGTAGTACGTGTCTTCAACAGCATAATTATCAAATTCTATTTTAGAGTCATTGAAATTTATTGTTTATAGACCATTTACTATTTATTAACATTTAAGTGTGTTGCGATTAGGATCACGAATTATTTCTAGTGACATATTATTTTAAATATAAAAAATAATCATTTGCTACAAATAGATTGCTACATTTCAAGTTAGCTTACTTTAATTCTTTTGTTATCGATACTAAAACAATTAAAATAAAAATATTTTCCAGATTATCTTGGAATAACTTCTTTGACTTTATTATTAGTTAGTTTATACATTTTGTGCTCAGAGGCTTCATAATAGTATTTATCAAATTTATATTCGTTGTATTCAGTTAATTATGTCAACTACATTATATTGTATACCAAAAAAGTATATCACTTCTTCTAGAAATGTTTTACAAGGCCCGAGCCACCCTCAATTACTTTATTGACCATACCTCCGAAAGGAAGAGCGTTTATTAATTTTTATGCAGGAGCTTTCAACACATTCCACAATTTACCAAGTCCATACTTAAATTTCTACCAGCCTGTTTGTTTAGGTTTCTTCATCCCTCCATTTAACATCTCTTTCGAAGGAACGAACGGTTTAAACGGTTATTTAAACTCATCTCGTATTTTGTACAAATTATTTAGTGTTGAAACTGATTCGCGAGCGAACGGTTTATAATCTTCTGGTACTTTTTATTCAATAACCTAGTCGGCAAGTTCGTTTGCTTTATCTTACAACGATTACTGTAAATCAATAGACATTTTAATTAATGTGTAAAAAATAAGTTCTCATTTTACAAATAGCCTCATTAAAATATTTGGTCGCTAATCATTTTTTATATTGAGCTGTCTATCGCCATATTTTGTATACTCCAATGCATTTACATCATAATCAAAATTTAATACACAATCTCTATCTATTTTAGTCCAAACAAATATTGCATTGTTTGTTGTTTCAATCCTTGTTTTATACGCGTGAAGCATTCCTAATTTATTACGATTAATTTTCAAATCATAATTGTAACACGAAATACTTGTCGTAGGAGCAGGTTATTTTCCAACATCACCGTTAGCTTAACATAATGCAACATTTTCAAAAGGTTAATTAAACTTAAATGATTTAACATCACCTGTTAAATAAACAAAAATTTGTTTCTTAGAATGTATAGCCGTCACTCCGCTATCTGACTCATCTCGAAAGGAGCTTGCTTAATAAAACCTCATTTGAAGTATATACTAAACATCTATCAAATTATTATCTTAGTCTGTGATGTAAAAATCTAATGGCATACTATCTTAGAGCTTAATGTGCAAATCCATATTTTTACTTTAATAGCTTAATGTATATGGATGCATGACCTATAAAACGTTTGAGCTAAACTAAGGTTTAAATTAATTAGTTACAGGGTCTTGATAATAACTTTATAAACTACATGCTAATTTATCACATTTGATCTAAAATAAGCTACAGTTTAAAATACTATTATTCAAAGTATCACCTTACTCAAAAGCTCTCCAATCATGTGCACCTATTCTTTTATTTTTACAACCTAAAATTCTATAAAGATTACCAGTACATATTAAAATATGATCTTCATAACCAGTTTTAAATTCAATTTCAAATGATTTATTATTAGTTTCACTTAATTATATTGTGCAATAATCACTAAATACCGCTTGGTTTTATAAAGTTAAAATAAATTCTTACATAGATGTATATCGATTTCTACTAAACTTTAATGAAGATATTTTTTAAAATTATGTGTCGCAAATGTCTATATATCCATCGGCGCCGAAAATATCTTCTGTAATACGTACACTAAGCAAGCTGGTGTAATCGTCTTACTTGAAATGTGGAGGTCCATTCAGGGTTAACTTTCCGTTTAAATCAGATAACACAGTTGTGTCAAACATTCCGTTAATCATTTTGTATTAGATATAAAAAATATAATCAAAAAATAAATCACATAAATTATCTCAATAAAGGATTATCAACAATTATTTTAGGTTTAGCTTATTGTTAAACTTGCGGTTGAACTTGCGGTTGAACTTATGGTTGAACTTATGGTTGAACTTATGGTTGAACTTGTGGTTAAGCCTGAGCTTGAGCTAATTCTTAAGCTTTTAGTGCATTATATTTTTGAATTTCTTGATATATCATATCAGTTCGATCAATTGTTTGAGGCTAAATCACATAAGCAAGTTTGTATTACTTCTTTTTATCATCCCATATATAATCTTTGTCGGCTTTTTTGCTAACAGGCTTTTGATCTTTGTTTGATAAGTCCTTGTAAGATTGCCAGCCCTTTGCTGTCTTTCTCCAAACTTTACCGGGAATATCGTCAGGTTTTATTTATTAACCGTTTTCATCAATTTAGATAACACGTTTGATAGGCTGTAATGCCCAGCCTTTGCTAGGGTACCATTTGTATTCCTTTCCTTCAACTTCTGATTCAGGTTGTATATCCTTGTTTAATCTCCATCCAACTTCACGTTGCATCTATAGTATTTGATATACTTCTAAAAAAATCATTCCTCTTCTTGCAAAATGTTCTATTACATTAAATTATATGCATTTATTAGCATGCTACTGTCAACTCCGTATTTCATAGCAGTGTCGAATACCTTTTGCTAATTAACATCTTTACTCTTTTCTAGCTCCCTTGCAGCAGCGTCTAATAAATTATACTATGTTGACATTTTAATTTTTGAGTTTTCCATTTAGCTAATTCGTTTTTATAAATTATTAGAATCAGCTTAAACAAATCTATCTCGTTCAGTAGCCGATATTTTTTCTTCTTTCATAAGCTCATCTAGAGCATCTAAACGCAGTTTATATTCCTCAACTTCTTCCATAATTTTTTATTTAACTGCTGGACTAGCTTTTTCGAAATGTTTTGCAGCAGATTCTCGATACGGAACTAAATGTTTAAAATCTTCGTCATAACTATTATTTGCGACACTTTATAAACGCTTTTAGATACCGTGTATTGTTAAATATAATTTATTATATATGTCTTTATTTTCATTAAAGAACTAATTTAGTTATTTTTAAACTTCTATTTATTTTTCTAAAGGAAGATTGTTGTCTTTAGATTTAGCGTACAGTTCTCTTTGTGTTTACATCGCATTCTTTATTTATTTATCATATTTTTAGTTAATGCCATTTAAATTAGCTATTCTTTATTTATCTTAAGGTGTATACGGAACCCCAGATTCGATTCGATGTTTAATAATTTCTTAGAGCTTATTATGTTCTTCGAAATATTTTTATTATTACATTACTAAACTATCATCAAATATTTTATTAAGTTTTTCGTTAGTGTCATAATTGTATTTGAAGTCAAACATCTTTCTTTCAAAATCTTATTAACGTTTAATATACGCTTCTCGTTCATCCATTTATTATTTTGATTCATTACGTCTTTACATCTCAACTTCTAATTAAGCTTTTATACGAGATTTTTAAATGGCTAGTGATAAATTGAATCCATATTTTTGTTGTTAATAATCTAAATCAGTGTTAATCTCAGGTTTATCCAAAGGTAGCTCTTGAAAATTTTCATCACAAAATGCTATTTATAAACCTTTGAACAATTGTTCTTTAGTTATTGTGCTTACAATATCTCCGCTAACAGAAATACGAGAAAATGGCGCAGCGTCAATTTAACGTTTAAGTATGACATATTTTTTGTGCTTAGCCAATTACATTTACTTAGATATATACGGACAGGTTACATATAAAGTTTCAACAAAATTAACACAAAATGGATAATTAAACGTTAGCGAACACGTTTATGTTTTAGTATCGAATACACTTTCAAGTTTTTCATTTGGTTTTACACCCATTAATTTCGCTAGCCAATAATTTTTTGAAGTAATTGTCAAATGCACTTTTAAACAACTAAATATATATCGTATTCTACCTGTTTTAATAAAGAACGCGGAGTCATAAATAACTTTAATCGACTCGTACCCTTCTTATTAAATAAATTATTCATGAATTAATGTTCCAATATCTGCTATATATTAAAGTTCAGTTTACCTTATCCCAAATTTATCTAACAGCACTTTTAAATTTATGTTCTTTTAATTAGGCGTTCCATATTCATCCATTCCGATATATTCAATATACAAATCAAATTCTGTATCATTTAATAATTTTCCTGGCATAGTAAATTCTACAGTCGGTTAGATATCATATTCATCTTTGTCTATTTAAAGCATATCGTTATAGTATTCTTGGTTAGTGTATAAGAACTCATTATTGTCAAGACCTTGATAATAAATAATCATTTAAGCTAGTCTAAAAAATAAATCACATTCTAAATTCCTTAGCATTTATCTAGCCGTTTTTAAGATCGTATACTAATAAGCTATCGTAAAATGTTATGGCTTCGATGTTTAGTGCTTTAGCGTCTTTATTTTGTGGTCTCAAATTTGCATCTGTGAGGTCTTAAAGAGTTTGCGCTTCAGTTGCTTTGCTACCGCTCCGATACTCAACTAAACTATATTTAAATCTAAGACTATTGATAGTGCCGTTAAAACCATCACCGACAACATCTGCTGAGTACTCATCCATGCTGAACTACTCTAAACTAGAATACGTAAAAGCATATCTAGTAATCCAATCGAAAACATTATTAAAACTTGGAGCTAAACCCTTTGAAAACTATTGACCAGCATTTGTTGATCTAATGATTTCATTACGAATAGATTGCAAATCATTTATGTCTTGATGATACAACACAATATCACCACCTCGAATTACGTTATGCGTTCCGAAGAAAACAAAGTCTTGAGATTTTGGCAAGAATAACGCACCAATTGCAGCATGATCTAATGCATTTGAAACTGCTGCTGTTCCATCTTTATCTATATGTGCTATTCCTTTTAAACTTAATGTAGCATTATTTAATGTGTTTCGATTATTTACATACGCAAGTATTTGAGCAGCAGATAATGAAGTATAACGTTGATGTAAAAATGTTGAATCGGCGTCATTAAAATCTCTTCTGTATAAACCAAGACCAGCGTGTGCGATACTTCCTCTCTTAGAACTTGTTTCATTATCTAACTACATTCCTGTAAAATTAGCTGCCATCGGACGTGTTTCACACATTATTCCGTTTTAAGCTATTGAACCGTCTTTACTAGTATCAACTCCATTTTGTACAACTGTAGACGTTTTACGTACATAAATCAAATCAATTGCTCCGATACCTGTATATTTAACATCAAATACATTACTTGATGCAAAACAATTTGCCATATTGTAATTTTATAAAGTAATCATAACTTTGAGCCCTTGACTTCTGACTGTATTTGAGTAAAAGTTGTTATCATACGCAAAACCATTATTTAGCATCATAAACGGAATAAAGAAATCTTTTCTAAATATCCAAGTGAAAGTGTTATCTGAATTCTTTTATATATTTGGATTTGATTTATTATTCCAATTAGCATGATTTGAAAATATATCAACTAATTTATCAGTTGCTGCACTTGTCTCGTCATAAGGTAAAACATATTCATCAAATATCATCGCATCACCTTCGAACCAAGTTTAATTCAAAGTATCTTAGTAGTCCTTTGGCAAATACATTTGTTAGAATACACTTTTTCTAAATACTTCAGTGGTTTTTAGTTCACCGTTATAGTTAATAATTGACTCGTAAATAGGAAAAGTTGAATTCATAGCAGTTGTACAAATTGCTTTTGGAGGATCAAATATCAATGTTTGAGCTGTAGTAGTATACGCAATAGTTGCCTTTTGGAACCAGATCAAATTATTTTACATATAGTATCTTCCAATAGAGTTTGCTGTCATAGTTATACCAAATTGCATTGTGTATTTGATTCCGCTATTAGTTGTTGATAGCACTGCATTATTCAAGCATTAAATTTCCCATTCGAGTTAGCTTGTGTTTTTGTCTTTGATTAAATTTTGTTTAAAGTCTATTGTGTTGCTACCAGAACGAGTTGCTGTAATTAATTTCAAAGATGTTCCGTCGTGAGAAGCTGAAACGACTACCTCATTAGATAAAGACTCAACTGTTTTAACATTGGCTGCTACAATTTTAAGATCACTGTTCATTTTAATGTACTCGTAAAAAATAATTTATAATTTTTCATTTCATTAAAAATACTGGAACATACCCAGGAGGTACATCGAGTCCAAATAAATAATTGTCTTCAATATGAGTAATAATTGATTTGTCATGTAGTTTTAATTAATTAGGTCGTATTTTATATGTTGTTTTAGAATCTTCTTTTAAAAACGTATTGGCAGTGCTTGCTTTGATTCTGTAAAATACATCATTAGATAAATTTTCATCAAGGGCATCATAGACACTTACGACATTGTCTTTTGAGTTAACAGCTGCTTAAATGCTATCAAATGTATAATGATTTGTGTTTTCAAGTTCGTAGCTAAAATATTCTTTCGAATGATCTTTCGCAAACTTGAGTTGATAACATTTACGATGATACGCGGGAATGCCCCAAGGATAACCGCGTTGTAATTAAAATGTTTAAGCATATTATTTGAAATCAAATGGCTCCGGGATTACTTAATAAAAGCTGCCTATTTTGTTAATTATTTTGTAGGTTCCTTTACTCCATTTACCTTCTCGCTTCTTTTCTAATTTGTTTTTAAGTAAAAGTACTTTGACTAAATCTCCTATATAAAAATCGTGAATATTATTTAGTTCGTCGTTCTAAGCTTATTTTACTAAATTTACGTCATCAACTTGCTCACGAGTTATATTAACAGGCGTTGCATCATAAAGACCGATAACCTTTTCAAAATTGTGATATTTTATTAAATTATCCAAAATAGTTTCGAGTTGGCTTTACGTAATGTGTATCTGGCCTTTGTGATGTTAGTCTTCATTTATATCAACTAGTTCTTAAATTGCTCTCTAGATTCTAAATCTCAAATATCTGCAAATGCTGTTAATAGGAGCTAACTATAAATCGTCGAAAAGGACTACTCTGTGGGCAATGTCACGCTCAACTAAATATTCATCAAAAACTTATTTGTATTCATTTCCAAAATCAGTTGTCAACGTTATTATGTCAGGTTCTAAGTCAAGTTCGTCTAAATACTTTTGTAAAATTTTTATGTGTTCGAGAGTTTATGCAGGAGTTTTATTTGTTAACAATTTTAGATGAATCATATGACATGCTGGATTGTAAAAGATGCTTACAAATTATGTGTTAACTTTTTCTTTCATATATTTACTTTCACGTATGTCAAGTAAGTCAGCTTGCCAGCTATCGTATTAGTTTACAAAAACTAGTTTCTAATGCATTATAATTAAGCACAAAAAATAAATACTAAATCAAAATGCGCTACAAGATTTGAACAGACCGCAGCCGTTCGAGATCGAAAACATTTCCTCAAACACATCTAGAAGCTGCTTTTTGTTACCTTTGAATATTTGTTCTATTAGTTGTAACGTCAAAACTTTTTCGTTAGTCGTTAGAGGAGTTTATTTGAAGAATTGTTGCACTTTTTCGAACACCATTTGTTATCGGTAGGCCCCTAGCTTTGTTCCTTGTATAGTATATTCAGCAACAGCCATGAGCTACAAAATTAGCAAGTCAATTACTTAATACGCATCTTAATTTAATGAGTTGATATTTGCGATAACTTATTCACATTTTTCATTAAAATCATTTAGTTATTTTTAGGTTGCAACAGTTTGTTTTAAAGTCTCTTGTTTAATGTTGTCAATAAAACCAATAGCTTAGGTTGCTACATCAGTTTTTGTGGCAGCAGGTTTTTGGACAACATTTTGGACAACATTTTAGGCAACACTTACAATTGAAGGAAGGCTTGCGATAGTTGAATACATTTAAATTTATTAAAAAATTGTATTTAAAATTTTATCATTTGAGCTTTTGATTAAAATTCAAATAGATGGCGGTAATTGGTTGAGACTAGATGTATAAAAAGTTGTATCTAAAATCATCCTTCTTTGACATATCAGTCTCGTTATAGCCTGTAATATTTTAATACATTTTTATAAAATCATTTACATTGAAGTTAACTGAATCTAGTGATGTAATACAATCGTAAAGCAATTTTAATTTGTCTATAGGAACACCCTTGAACACAAGAAAACTGTTAAATTACATTTTAAAAGAATACTACAAATTACCTGGAGAATGTAAGCTAATACAAGATAGAAACAAACCCTAGTGACGACGAATACATAACAAATTATAAAAAGCGTTATTTAAAGTAGATGAGTACAAGCGGCTTCCCGCTAAATCGTCTAATAACAAAATAATTTTGGGCCTTCGTGTCATATATCCGTCGAATTTTCCTCCAGAGATGTCAGATAAAACTTGGACGATATTTTAGTTGTTTTCTTTGAATAAAAGTTCTGGATAATTATCTTTAAATTTATTCAATGCCTCTAATGACTTAATTATTAAATCGTATTGCGGATGTTGTTTAAGTTGTTATTACAAATGTATTAACTAAATTTTATTGTATTTTTGGTTGTAAATATCAATTGCAATTGTTCTTAAGAATTTTTAGATATGGAGCGTTTGATAAAAAGCTTCGTTCATCTCTTTGATTGAGTCTACTAAATTCAAAATATTTTAATCCGTACCTTAAATTAATATTTTCTTGTCTTTGTTCGCAAGTGAGTTATCTGTGTTTATTGAAGGGGATATTAAAATATGATGCGTAATTTTACCGTTATTAATCTCAGGTTTGTCTAAATCATACGTAGTTTAATTAGAGTATTTGATAACTGCTTCTGCCAACTTTTACATATTTGTAGATTTCCCACATCCGGGCGCACCTAGAAAACCCACTAAGCTGAATGATGTAATAGGCAAGTCACACCCATTCAGAGTCTCTATACCATCCGATGTAAGATTATTCATTTATAAGAACCAAAAAAAAAGAATGTATTGAAAATCATTTATTGTACTCGTTGCGCTAAAGCTTTGACAAAAATACAGAGACCTATTTACCTAAAGTGTTTTTTGAGTTGTAAAATTAACTCCCATTACGTTTGTCAGTTGTTAAAATTATTTTTAAATATTAATCTAACATTAAACAATAAATTTGTTTCGTGTTCTAATCTATGAAATAATTTTCGAAAATGTGTTGATTGTATTTTACAAAAGGTACACAATTTGTTGGGAGTTGATCAAAATATTCTGCAGAATGTCCTTAGTATGACGTTTTGTTTTTACAGTTATTACTGGCAGAAACGTAACGCAGATTTTCTATACAATTGTTTTATTTATTTCTATCAATGTGATCTACCTAAAATCCAGTTGGCTTCAAACCAAGGAAGGCGTTTGCTACTAAGCTATGCACGTTGAAAGGAGCCCATCCAGCTTCGTTCTTTAAATTAATTATGAAGTATCCGCAATTGCTCACGTACATTTTAAGTTCTGTTTATTAACTCACGCAAATAATTCTTCCCATAGATGTGACAACGTAGTCTGGGAAACCAATTATGAAACGGCCTTGTTCAACAATGTTTTTAACTTGGTCTTTGTTAGCTTCTATGAAATCGTCTTAGTCAAAGCTTTCAGTAAACTATTCTGAGTATATTTCTAAGTCTTCTAAACTTTCAAGCTGGCTAATGTCAGAATCAATCGGGGAAACGTTAAGTCTTGTTTACATATATACCTTAAAACTAAAAAAGTCTTAGACAAAAAATAATTTGGAAGTGATCATTCGAAATCAAATCCATCAAAGTCTACAACACTGATTTAACGTTAATGGAACTTTGGAACATGCTCTTTTACAAGAGACTTAAGTTTAAGAGTTTCAACAAGCTCTTCCTTAACTAACATTGGACACGAGATGTTGTAGTATTCAATAGTTTCTCCATTCTCGGTAATAGTTGATTACAACTTGTTTTCGATAACAAAGTACTAGAATTATCCTTTTTCTTTCTTTGGTGCAATCTTGTTCGCAAATGTTTATCCATCACATTTTATTTAATGAACTGGTTTGTTCTCTTTGAAATAAATTATTCTCAATACAGAAATGTTATATCCGAACTAGGTTTTGAATGCAACGTTAGCATCTACATATACAATCACGTTATCGAAATCTTTGTCGCACATAGACATCACTTTAACTCTGTTCAAAAATTTATCATCTTGAACTTTCTATTGAACTTTCGGTTGCGCTTTTATTAAGTTGTTAATTGAGAACTTCTGTGCGTAATTTGACATGGCTTTTATACCTTACTATTAAAAAAATATATTCTATCAAATCATTTCTTGCTATTTCTCAAGAAGTCTTCGAGAATTTGTTAAATGTAACGTTTCTCAAATTGTTTTTCAAATTTATTTAGCGGGAACTTTATCTCTCTATAGAAGTTGTCCATTGTTTTAACTTCTAAGCCCTTGAATTAGAACACGGGTTTGTTAGCGCACAAATCAAACGTTGTTGTGTTGTGATGATTGAAAAGATTTTCGTAAAGTTTTATGTAATCGCCTTCGTATTTTTCATTGCATTCTTTGTCAATAGCTCCAATTGAGGCGCCTTTCATTCGAATGTGATAATCAATCAATAATTCGTTTGGATTTTCTTTTGATTATACTACTAATCTGGCGCAATAAACTTTCTTAGCAACGTATACAGCTTGGTCTGCATAAAGCACTTTGCCTAGGTCGCTTTCATAGTCTGTATGGAACTGTCCCATATTTTCACCGATCAATTCTCGATTGTACTTTTCTTAGAACTTTTGTTTAAGTATATTAATCGAGTCTATTTCAATTTGCATCGAATCAGTGTCTTGATAAAATATTGGGAGATTGTTATCATCAGCTGTACACATAACTTCGTTCATAATTCGTTTCGAAGTACTTAATATCAAGCTTCCGATATACGTGAACGCATAACTATCGCAAACTTCTTGGCGTATTGTTACGATATACTTGTTACCGACTTGCTCAGTACTAACTATATTCGAAACTTATTTTAAAACTAATTTAGCAAAGCCTTGTGAATCAACTAGCTCAACTTTTGTGTCATGAATACATTCGATTGTTTTTCCATATGCCGAATTAAGGATCAGTTTATAAATAACTTGAATTGGATTTTTAATTGACTTGTAATGTTTACGTTTATTAAACATTTAAGTAACAACTTCCTATATTTTGTAGTTACGACCTTCAAAATAAATACCAGAAATAATTTCGTAATCAACTTGTTAAAACTCTACGAGGTCTTGAAGCGAGATAACATCGTAATAGTAACATTTAGTTTCATCAAAGTTGTTGTTGAATTGTCTTACACCATTTTCGTCTATTTCACTTACTAATGGAAAGGTTCTATTAATAAATTTGGATGTTCTTTTGAGCTTAACTTGTAAATACAATGTGTTTTAGTCTTTGCTGTTTTAGTCTAAGGTTATTTATTTGAGGTTGTTTATGTCGTTGTAGTACGAGATCATATTTTGATTTAAACATTTTGGGACGCCTGTAGGGTAATAGCAACGCGACATTGCAGAAGGGTATAATGAAACAGCGTCGAAGTCCTATATTTTTTGATTGTGCATCTTGACTCTTTAGTTACCAGCTACCATTGTTCTTCCTCCGATAATAAATTGTTGAAGATATTACATGTATCTAAGAACTCCTCTGTTGAATTTGATTTAATAGATGTTATTAAATTAGATTTGATAAGGGGATTGTTTTTTGGATTCGGTGAAATAATTTACTACCCTGTTCGACACCAATTATTTAATCATCATAAATGACACAGCTTGTTGATTTGAATCTTGGTATTAACATACTTACAGATGATTCAATTGAGATCATATCAACTATGAAAAATCTTATTGGTTTAAACTTGTGTCTAAACAGGTTGGAAAATATAAATAAGCTGGGAAAGTTAACAAATTTAAAATTACTTGACTTGAACCAGAATATGATTAAAGCTCTTGATGGAATATAACAGTTGAAGTAACTAGAATAATTTGATATTTCTTACAATAAACTTACTTAAATTACTGAACTCGAAAATCTTACTAATATTAATACGCTTAATATCAGCAACAACTAAATATTTTCTATATAATCAATCTCAAAATTGATAAATTTGATATATTTAAATATATCTCACAACACAATATTCTCAATAGAAATTTGTAAAGTTTTTAAGAAATTAATAGACTTAAGAACAAATAATAACAAGATCCAAGATTTATGGACTTTAATGAATCATTAAAACTTCAAGTAGTTCTGGTACAACGAATAGAACCAGATGGACAATTAAGATTACGAAAAAATGGAATTAACAACCAGACAACTTTCCAACTTTAAAATAGGATAAAAATACAAGATGAACAACGAAAAAATGCTTTTAAAGTACAAGGATCATGTTATGAATGACTATCTGCTTATTGAAAACGATGATGAAGTAATGAACTTATTGTTTGCTGATGTGAATAAGGTGAAGAAGATTAAAATCGAGAACTGCAAAAATTTAGTATTTGACATGTCTCCATCTTAAGTTCAAGTTTTATCGGTTAGAAACTCAAAATTAACTCATATAACTCACCTAAATCAAATTGAGTAGTTAACGGATCTTGATCTAAGTAATAATTCAATTCGCGACATCTCTGAACTTGAAATGTTAATAAATCTAATTCGATTAAATTTATCTTCGAATGATATTTATAGAATCGATAGTTTGAAAGATCTAATGAAGCTTCAATACTTAAATATTTCAAATAATAAGATATTAGTTTGCGAGCCTTTGAAAGATTTAAATATAACAGAATTAGTTATAAATAATAATCTATTAAATGACCTTGATTTCATAATGAATATGAAATACTTTAAATTTTAGTTAAACTCTTTTACAAGCTATTTTGAGCCATAATTGATCGATTTTTAAAATTATCTTGGAGATAACTTCGGTTCCGTTAAAACAGCTCAAAAAATGATGAATTCACTTCATGATCAAAGAACTTAAACTTTACGAATAATAAATAATTCTTAAATATTTACTCGTTATTAATCAAAAGTAATAGACAATAAATTGATTATTGAGAACGAACTAAAACTTACTTCCATTGAATTCTCTGATAAATTGAATATTAGGGAACTGATTATAAATAAATGCGATAATTTACTATTTGAACGAGTTCCAAAATTAGTAACAAATTTAACTGTTAATAATAGTTTCATCTATCATTTAAGTGGAATAGAGCAGATGACACAGCTAACAAGTTTAAATGTAAATAGTAATAAACTATTAATAATTGAATAAATAAGCTAATTGACAGATTTAAAATATTTTTCAGCAGATAATAACTATATATAAGATTACTAATGTGTGACTTAGCTGCCTAACTTTAATGCGGAGTTCATACATATTTAAAACAGACCTACAAATATAGATTATCAAAATTACATAAATTAAAATGGTTTAAATATTTCTGTAAGTGAGCTGATTGTTGATTTGTCAGAATAGAAAGATATAACTGAATATTTGATATATGACAATACATTACTAGTAAAATTTAAAGACTCTGTTAAAAATAGCGAGTTAACAATTCATTGTGATGAGTAAATTAAAGATATTAAATTTGTTGATTAACTTCCAGTAACTTCGATAATTCTATTAAATTGCGTAAATATTCAGTTCAAAAGAACACCGTGTTAAATAACGCATCTCTCTATCGAAAATTGCAATTTGACAAATATGACAGGAATAGAGCAGATGAATCAGTTAAGAGTTTTAAATTTGACTAATAATTTAATAAGCAATTTGTCTGGAATATAATAGTTGTAGTAATTATCTTCCTTAAATTTAAATGGTAATAAACTGTTTAATTTTAATGAAATTTCATAATTAAAGCAATTAACAGATTTAAGCTTGAGCAACAATGATATTAACGATTTAAACGGAATAGAACAAATGATTCAGCTATAGAATTTAAATTTAAGTAATAATTATATCAACAGTGTATCTGGAATTGAAAAATTGGAACAGTTAAGGAGTTTAAATTTGAACAACAACAGAATATTCTTTATCCAACCGGTTCAAAATTTAATTAATCTATCCAATTTTTCAGCTGACTACAATTTTATCACCGATTTCAGTACTTTAACATCCCTCCCCAATTTTAGCGATTCGTTCATTTACCTCCAGAATACCCCTTCTGACGTAGATCTTGAGCACTATCTTCGTTCCACTTCTCCATCATCTGAGTTTACCGAACAACTCTTGCATTTTAATCATTCAATATTAAAAAATTCGGATTTAAACACATAATTAATATAATCAGCTTACAATTCGTACCTGTAAAAAATGACCACAAAGTACAGGTCAAAAATAATACACAGGTGGGAGGGAACGTGTCTTGAAATAAGAAACGACCCGGAACTGAGGGATGTATTCTTTATACACTCGTTTTAACTCACTTATTATTTGTTCGTAGAGGGCTGTTTTAACGTTTCGCTAAAATAACCACTGAACGTAACAGATTTAACAGTTAGAAGATGCGGACTAAGGGACATAAAAGGAATTGAAAAGATCTAAATAAAGAACCTAGATCTACAACACAACTACATCGCTGACATTTAATGCCTTAGAGAGATGAAAGACATGAGGCTGAACTTGGAGTATAACCAAATACACGATTTCACAGCGCTGGAAGAGCACACTTACATGAATGGGAAGGACTGCAACGGGTTAATGTACCGATTGGGATAACAGAAGATAAAAATATACGAAAATGAGGAATTAAATACTTAAACAAATAGAGATTTAAGTAAAGATGTTTGACAGTAATCATGACAATACAGTGAGGACATATAATTCATACATATATTTCGCTACCCTCCAAAGATCGATACCCTAACATCGATTCTGCTCTCGGAGACTATGGTAATATGAAATTTTGCTATTTGAAGTGGAGGAATTGAGTTGAAGTGACATCCTACATGCAAATTATCACCATAGTCCTTACTATTTTAATATTCAATTTCACCTCAAGCTGTTTGAGTGGTGTTTTGGAGTGTTAATATCAAATTAGTAATATATGTTATATAACTTATTTTATTAGCATATTACTTATTTTATTATATTGAGAATTTAGTTAAAAATGAGAATTATGATTTTGTTCTTTAACAATTATTGTCAAGGTATTAATAAAATATCTTGAATTATGGCACCAGTGAAGAATTAATAATTACTCAAAACGATTGAATTCATCAGTTGGTAAAAGTTCTCAACGTCATTATTTTCAATTTTATTTCTCAAACTTTTGATTTTTTGAAAGTTGTATTATTTTTAATTTCTACAATATTAACTACTTCAAATTAATAATAAACAACTAACACACCTCGTTACAGCTTAATGTAATTGAGAAGTTTAATATTATTTTTAGTTTTAGTTATAAGTCTTTGTGAACACGAATTTGTATAGCTTTATATATTTAATGATATATAAAGCTGATTGAGACATATTTATTTTTTACATTGATAACAGTTTCAAAATAAAATTATTTTGTTAATCGAAATAAGTAAAAAAAGTGAAATAAGTATATCCAAAATTATTTGTGCTTAGCGCAATGTTGTTATAGAAAGCTGTTGTGTTCAAGCCAGTTTTTGCAATCGCTATCTTAAGATTAAATGAAATATTCTCAATAATCTAAATTGCAGAGTTTAAGATACTTCGAAAGACACTCTGATACCGCCTAACTTCTAGCTGCATAAACAAAATTTGGTCGTCTTAAATTATTCGAGTTTTCATCTTCATTTTATATATGTGCCAAGATAGTAACAATGAGTAAGCTTATTGTTAGGTTGTCTATTTTATAATACATTAATTTCATATCAGTAGTATTAAATAGTCTCTTAGAGAATTCTAGCTTTTAGTAGTCTACTATTATTTTTTTCTCGTTTAGAGGATTTCATGTGTTTTTTCAATATATACGAATAATTTAGATAATCTGTAATACTATGTGTTTGGAGTGTATTTATTAAAAATATTTTAATTTCAGAAGTATTATAAATATTAATATTATGATATCAAAAATATTTTATTTCATGTATTTAAACCAATATTTAAATATGAGACAAATATTAAAGTTAGAACTAGAAGTAGCCACAGTCTACGGATTCTTTCAGAATAAAATAATAGACAACTTAAGATACTACTACCATAATATCATCTAGCTGTAGTACTTTAAACTGTAAGGATTATAAACATAAGTTTAAATTCCACTATTTCTACAAAATTTCATCAACACCAGTTTTCAAACGCCGTGTGAGATTATTGCTGTATGGAAGATTTATAAGTCATATCGCATTAATACAGACTTTTAACAATATTCTATGTATCATTTCTATCATCATAACTGATTTAGCTATCATCATTTTGGGAATGAAAATTGTTTTTGGTCCTAACAAAATATTATGTTGTTGACATATAATGATATATAAATTTCTTTTGAATTTACTTCACTTCTTCGATAAATAAATTCATAATTTAGTATATTTCGGTGATTATTATAATTTGATCTACAAGGCTAAGTAAAGTATATAAGTGTATGTTAGTATTAGTTATATATAGAACTATATATTTTAGCAACTTGAGATATAAAGCCAATTACAATAATTTTCTTGAATTTACTTCTAAAGTATTGAAATAATATCTAATACTAATTTCATTAATAATGATTAAATACTAAATGTATATCATACTATAATAATCATAGACTTCTAAATGTATTGATGATGATCAAACCAAATATTAAATTTATGTACTAAATATTTAAAAATTGAAAATATTTATATATATTTAAAAATACTGAGTGGGCATAAATGACGGGTTGAGCCCGTTTTGAAAGTGGAAACAATGGCGTGCGAGAGCCTATGTTTCGCTTTCGAAAGTCTCAATGAAGTCTGTTTGTGCCGTCTCGAGGAAGTGATATATATATATTTAAAAATATATTTAAAAATATATTTATTAATAAATTATGTACAAATGTAGTATAACTGTAAGACTTCCACTGGATGATTAGTTTCTTAAATTATATACGTACTTATCTCAGGTATCCCGTCAATGCGCCTAGTCCGGACTATGTACAACATCCTCAAGAGTTCTATTATGTATAAATAATAGTCAGTTATTATAAGTTTAGAAATAGATTCCAAAACTGCATTTTCATCGGTTAAAATAAAAATAAATAAAACTTGGAACACTTTCACTCGAGAGTTCCGACCGGAACCACTGGCAGTGGCATCGTCCCGTACTGCTGGGTTGGCTGGTTCTGGTAAACGTTTAACAGAGGTTGTCTCTTGTGATTCTTCTTGTAGCAGTAAATTGAAACGCAAACGATAACGATGATTAAGACAACAGCGCCCACTGAGCACCCAGCGATGATTCCAATCTGAGTGTTCGTTAAGGAGGCCTCGTACTCGACGAATTGAGCATAGGACTCTAAGTTGGACTAATCTATGCGGCTCACGTTCACCTGAATCACAGAGTTGGTCTTTATCTGATCGAGAACTGATTAACAGTTGGCATTCGGAAATAGCAAGTCAGCGCACGTGAAATACAGCTTGGCCTCATTGTCCCTGTCAATCAGTGCTAATTTGCTGAAAATCAAGTTCTAACCAGATAATGAATGATTCAACGTCACATTCAACTGGCTGCCCTGGAAATCACAAATAGAATCGAACTCAACATCAAACTTGGACTTCTTGAACTCCACTGACATATCATAGTAACAAATCGACAAAGATGGGATTAACTACATCATTTGGAAGTGGCACAACGCAATTACCCGTGAAAAACATTAATTATGTGAATTAGTCTACAATCTATGTATCTGGATGTATCATTTGTAATTTGAAAACACAAGTAATTAAAAAATCAATATTTTACTTCTTAACATATTTTTTCGTTACTCGGTTCTATTTTTTATGGATTTGATAATGCAATAAATAAATTAAGAAGCATAAGCACTTAGATTGAAACAAAGATGAAAACCATTTAAATTAACTGGAAAATTATCAAAAATACTAATATAATATTATTAATATAATATTATTAAAATATATATTATTTTTACTTGGTCATAGTAAAATAACTAGTATATATTAAGGCTTCAAGTTTGCCAGAATTTTGTCATGGCTGCCAGACTGGCAGTTTTTATTGAATTCTGGCAAGCTATTTTTAGATTCTGGCAAATTGCCAGATTTTTAATATTTTTCTGTCGCAACTAAATATATACTATATATTTATTTATTGCGTTTGGATGTATTATTGGATTGTTGCTGTTGAGTGATAATGCAATTGTACATTATGTTATGATGTTATCAACTTTTGCATTAAACGTTATATATCCAGCTTAATGGCAATCTATTTCATAGTTTCAATATATATATCAAATAGAAGTACTATATCTACTTCTTAATATAATTTGGAATAAACTCTGCTATTAAAAAATTAAAACTCATTTTCAGAAATTATACAAATAATGATTTATAAGTGAATTGTGGCAGTTTCACAAGTACTGCTGGCTCTGTAACTCAGTATTGAATGATGATATTTAAATATATTAGAGCATACGCAGAATTCCAAAAGTATGCTATATATTCTCGTCTTGCTGCCAAAGGAATTAAAAATGGTTAATATTAACATATATTACACGAAAATTAAACTAATGTATAATATATTTACGCAAGACGTTATGAGTCTCTGGGTGTTTTAGGATTTTCTTGTATTATGGGAACCTGTTCAATTGCTTTGGGCGGTGAATGTCTTATTCAAATTGTAGAAATAATTTAAGGTAAATATCATTAATCTGTTATATTCAATGCTCTTCCAATGTCAATTGTTCTCTTCACCATTTTACTCAAGATTTTCCTTCTTATTGGATGCTAAATAGCCGCTAATAGAAATCCTCATAACTGCAATTCTTATAAAGCTTATAGAGACGATCATAGAAATGATATTTTAACAAACACACTTGGTTTTCTAGGTGCAACTCTTTCATATTATTTGAAGGGGAAATGGAGTTACTGCGATCCAATAGCCTCATTTATATTGTGTATGTATATCATGTTTAGTTGGGGAAGTTCGGCTGTGGAACAAATGAAGTAACTAGCAGGTCATAAAGCTGATGACAAAGTTATGGATGAAATGATGGTTCGCCTCATCAACCAGCTACCATGTTCAATATATATAACAGATGTTGAAGGGTTGATTGGTTATTCCTCAGGGTAATAAAATGTTTTTGAAATCAGAATTAATGTCTAAAATAGTATAACCCTAGCAAAAGGACATGATATCTGCTAAAAAATTTAAAACACATTTGAAGACACTCCAGGTGTGGAAAGGTGCTATGTTCACATAGAAACTGATGAGTGTATTAATCAGTTTGAATGATATATTCTTACATTTTACTAATTATAGTATTTATATAGGAATGAAATAATTTAATATAAAACTCAATGAATTGAATGAAAATATTATGTAGCTTTAACATTTTAAACACAATACCGCAATTAAAGATATAAAATGATATTTTATTAATACAATATTATATTAATTTAAATAATGATGTAATATATTGGTTATTAAAATTTATGTATCTAAATTAACTTACAAATACTGTAACATATTATTACATCTAGCGTGTATCATATTTATTAAATAGAAAGGAATACAGATACATAACATAGTCTTAGAGATAATTTTAGATACTATAATCTACTGTTTTTAACAGATTTTTAATACATTCTCAGCATATTATTCCGCTTCTCATCACATGCTAAGTTTCGTTTTGCTTAAAGCTGCAACAACATGTTCAACAAAGATGACAGTTATCATGGCCGGAATGACCATAAACGTGAAAGATAACTGCCCAATCAATATGAACTGCTTGAACATGCCCTTAGAATCCTACTTAAAGGACTTCAGCGATCTCATCCCAGAGGAATATCAGGAGTAAATAGGTGTATTAACTGAGATGCTCTCTATTGACAAGATAAATATGTGCAACATCTGGCCTGCTGATGGCTGCACCACGCCAGAAACATGCACCTATTTCAAGTAGTGCAGTTAAACATGCAGCAGCAAATGCTTGTATGATTCTGGTACCTTTACAAGAACTATTGAACCAGATATATAAATTGATGAAAGCGTTCCAACAACGTTTACCTTGAACGGGATGCTCTATTGCGACTACAGCGTTCCAGCTCCAGGATCTACTAAACTCAGTACTGGCGCAAGTGTTGGAATCGCCATTGGAGTCATGGTCGCACTCGTTATTATTGTTGCAGTTGTATTCTTCGTTTTCAAAAGAAATAGTGGAAAGCCCAATAAAGTTTAAAAATAAATGAAAAACTCGTACATATGAGTGAAACAAATTAAAGCAACATATATTAATAAGAAACTACTACATAACCTTGCTTGTAAGGGAGTAGCTTACTTGCTTATAAGGGAGTTTTGCATGACGGAACTCCCTTATAACTTATAAAGGGAGTCACTTATAAGTTATAAGTGAGTTGACCTACACCCTTATAAGTCCCTTATATGTTTCCATGTTTGAATTAGTATTGACAAAATACAAAATATATTCATAAATCGAATTACAGTTATGTTATTATTTATTTTTATATTTTATTCATTTGTTTATAACTATTTCTGATGATGAAGATCAAATATTTAAGATAAAACTAAATAATTTAAATAATAACATAACCGAATACACTATTTTAAATTATTGTTATGTAACTATAATTAAAGCGAAATTCATATCAATACCACCTCCAATGTTAGGTTTACTATTTGCTTTTCAATCGTGCTACAATAACGTACATGTTTAAAAAAAGTCTGATATGCTTGTAGTGAAATTTATGGATTCATGTCACTCTCCCAATACATAATTAATGGCAGTGTTCAATCCATATATTATTGGTAATGGTGGAATGGTGTACACTAAATATGCTGTAGTTAACACAGATTATTCTGTTACTTTTACCAGTTAATGTTCTGATCTGGTCCCATTAAACTAGTTGTGTCCCTCATGGATGAACTCTCTCTAGGGTACAGCGCAAGTGGTAATTTAAACCGTAGATGTGCAAGTTTCAGGTTCTTTGGATATGGAAGTATTTACGTCGATTGGCGTTGACGGATTAACATCTGGAAATAAAAGTGGTGGTTCAACTGGTGCAATTGTTGGTGGCAGCATTGGTGCTTTGGTGATCGTATTATTGGCTCTTGGCGGTGCCTATTTCTATTACAGGAAGAACGAAAATATTACCAAGCAACGCGTTATAGCAGTTAACGTTACTTCTCCCGTTCATATTGTTGGTAAGACCATGATACCTGCTCAAGAGCTTGGATTCAGAAAATGAACAAATTTCATTTTAACATATGTCATAATATATGTAATCTGTTATATTTTCGTGTTTATCCGCTCCAATGCAGCGAAAGTTTTCAACGACGATGTGTCGTCTGTCATATTTGACGAACATCGAGGTTACTCAGCCTCGTTAAATAGTGGAGTCAATAATAACCGCTTCATATTTCTACTAGTTTTATCCCGATTTCAAGGATCCGAAGTAGCAGCTCAATTCAAACTACAGCTTACTTCACGAGCCTCCAGAGCCAGAGCTCGCGCGCATTGCCTCTCTGTTTCAGCTGCAATTATTCACTCCTTAGTTCTAGCCGTAGTCTGCGGCCATTGTGACGTACATGAACAACAATTTTAACGCCCTTATTCCTTCTTGCGACCATTCCATCCCACTTCATTAAAAGGCTGTTTTGGGGTTGATTTATTCACTCTTCCGCTCCAAAATAGGCGAATTCGCGAATATTCCGTTCAAGGACAAGTTGTAGCTGTTCAGTTTCATGCTGAAGGACCTTAAAACGGTGTCCGTTTTCCGCTCCACGCCGGTTGTTGCCAATGTATGTTTTAAGTTCCGATGTAGTGTAATATTATCAATTAATAGTTGAGCTTTTGTCCATAATCTCGTTTGAACAGAAATAGCACTTTTTCTTCGATTTCAAGAGAATTAGAACGGCCAAAACGAACGTAAACAGCCTCGAAAACAATATGTACAAGCAATTCATGGTTACCGAGCAAACACAGAGGAACATAAACGTAATTAAAGAAATTGAAGAAAGGTGCAAGTCAAGGGGAATTATTCAACCTAAATAACCAATATTTAAATACATACATCTCACACAAGCTCAAATAAATAATCTAATGGTCCAAAAACTGAAACAAATAAATAAAATACAACGCACAAAAACTGAACTGTTCCAAAAAGGGTACTATCTAAGCATAATTCAGCAAGAAATGACGATACAACTCATAGAGCTCAAAAATAAAATTTAAGCAATTCAAATTAAATGAATACTTGTAAAATTATACAACACACGATAAAGGTAAGTGATCACATCTCATATTCAGTTATTATCGTCAATATCAAAATGTTTTCATTATTAATTCATCTTATCTAATATTTCTTTTAAACTCTAAACTAATGCCTCTAAGTTAAGTTTGTCATTTACTTTTATAAGCGCTTTTTAATCGAGAATATCTTTTTGATCACGACTCAAATACATTTCTTTTAAGTCAGAATAATAAGTGAACATTTTCTCAATTTGCTCTTAATTTGATTTAGTTGCTTTACCTTCTCTTATAAGCTCCATCATCTTTTTGTTTTCTTCAAACATTTTCTGTAACATATTATACTTTGACCTTACTTGTTTATCACTGAATTAAGGAAATTGAGTTTTTTAAATTTGCTTCCATTTTTTACCATAAATTTCAACACATGATAATAACTGTCCAATTTAATGAGGCAACCAATTAGCATTACAATTTTTGAACTCACCCTGCTTGATAGCAATATTATAATATGTTTTACATTAATTAGCAGTTCGATTCATTTATTTAGCTATTTTGACCCAATCAGTCCTATTATCTTTTGTATTTATTTCAATTAATTTATTAAGTTAATTTTTTTCGTCTTCAGTCCACTTTACAACAATTCTCATTGAAATCTGAGAAGTGGTAGTTATATATAACTCTTTATTTATATAGATATTGCATATTTTTAATTATTTCCTACTTAATAACGTTATTATACAAATAATTTGATTAGATAGTAAAAAGGTTATGTAGCTACTATACTAAGTACTAGAATACAGCTGTGTTATTCAAAACTTACAGGGCCGAAATATATTTGTTAATTTATCACTTTTGTATTATACAAGTGAAATCAATCGCACGGAATCTTATATTTTGTAAATTAAATAATATTATATGTTTAACAATTTTACTATAAAATACCACTTCTCACCGCAATTATGGAGAACCTCAGAACTCTAACAACTGGTATGCTAAATACAGCTAGATATATGCAGTCCTCTCCTGGTCCAGGCCCTGCAGCATATAATATTAAATCCAAGTTATCAACCGGTCCCGCATTTTCTCTAGCTTCTCGTTCACCTATGAGATCATAAAACATGGATGTTGCACCAGGATAATATTCTCCAAAATATAATTTTGCATCCAAAGTTGCTCCGGCATTTTCGCTTTCTGGAAGACACTTTGAAAAAATGAAAGATATTTCTGTAGGTCCAGGAACATATGATGTTAAACCAAATGGTCCTTAGTCTCCAAGTTTTTCATTCGCAGGTCGCACAGCTACTGACATAATAAATACAAATCCGGGACCAGGTAACTATGACATCAAATATCCTTCTCATGGTTAATCATCCTCAATGAAATCTCGTCCATAGTCAGCAATTCAAAACACAAATCCAGGTCCCGGTGCATATTAAGTGAAGGACTCACCTGTGAGACCATCGTCGCCTTAGTTTACAATGAAATCACGCCCTTCTTCTGCACTTGTCCAAAAAACTCCAGGACCAGCTGATTATTAAAAGGATAAGAAACCCGTTGGTAAAGGAGCTTCTATGTCTGGAAGAAATCAAATTGAAAAGCCAAATACCAATCCAGGTCCAGGAGCATACAATACTCATTTAATGGGAAGTTCTTCGCCAATGATTAGTCTGAAATCAAGGCAACCTCCTCCAAAGGAACAACTAGTACCAGGACCTGGAAGTTATTCTCCAAGAAAATAAGGAGAAGGTCCAGCCTTCAGCATGGCGGGGCGTACAGAAATAAAAGCTACAGCTCTTATGCCTGGACCAGGATCTTATAATGTAAATAATAACCAAAAAGGTCCTTAATTTAGTCTTAGTTCTCGGTCACCTTTAAGAGTGAAGGATGCAATTCCAGGACCGTCACAATATGTAATAAAAGATATCAAAAATGCTTCACCAATGATAAGCATGGGATCTAGATAAATGCAGAAAATTACAAATATGAATCCTGGTCCAGGAGCCTACTAAGTTGAAAGACCTAAATCTGGAGCAGGTCAATTTTCAATGAAATCTAGAACTGTGGTTGAAATGAAAAGTGATACGCCAGGCCCAGGTGCCTATGACGTTGGTAGAAAATTCAAGGATTCTGGAAGTAAATATGGAACATTTTCATAAGTAAGAGCTCATGGTGGTTTTATTGCTGCATTTGCAAAGTGATATTTTAACATAACTATTTTAAAGAATTAATCGATTAATCATTATTGTTATTTTGATTGACTGCCGAAGTATCTCATGTAGTTAGCTATTCAGACCAGAAATATTGAAGATTAAGATAGATGCATGTGATTTTCGACATGCTGTTTTCTCAGAAATAAATTTGTAAGCTAAATTATTGAATAGACTGGATAAGCGTTTCTTATCAACTTCTTTATTCTTGAAGTTTTTTAGCGACCTCCCGTTTTTATATTTATTGAAGATTTGAACGAATTTTTAACTTAATGAAAAATTTTGGATTATTGGCTCTATATGATGTTCGCATACGAGTCGAAGATGAATTATCATGGATATATCAATCTTCAAGAACGATTTATCTCAAGCAAACCTATAAATCTTGAGCATTATACAAGGTATCTACAGTGGTGGGCCCTCGAATTGCTTTTTTGAATTAGGAAGAAGATTGAAGTTTATCATTTGAATCTTACTTATATCACTGTCCGGCTCAATAATGAGCGGGTTCTCCCTCCTCCTCAATACACTCCTTGACTCTATTTACTATTGATTTGTAAAGTGCTTCAATCACACCAAGGCCTGGTTGAGTCCTGGATAGCTGTGTTACAATAATTAAAGTATATAACTCTGTATATACTTCAATAATAAGTTTCAACTTTACCCAACGTTGTATAATTTAACAATCAAGAAAATTGATTTCTCATTATGAAATGGAAGTGGAAGATCATAAGTAAAATAACTGTTGTTTTAGAGTAGCATCAATATATTATTTAATACTGGGCCCGACTAACCCACTTGATTTCATTCTTCAAGAAACAAAAATACATTCATTATTTGAATATTGAGAATGAAAGCGACTGTAACTACCTGAATTATAATTCTAATTAAGCGAAGTACCAATACTTCATCTTGAGCTCCCGGTTGAGATTGAAAGAAAAAGTCCTCCATTGTTTTTCGTGATTAAGAAATACCTAAAATCGTTTAGATTGACCCAGTTGAAGATGAACACGGAGGTCCCCTGCAGGCCCAGTGCTTGCGCTACTAGTTATAAATTACATATCGCGTCCGTACACCAATCATTGGATCCTCTTATTCCTTTCTCCAATCCAGCTTAACATCCATATATTTTCGAGATAAAATCTTTCATAAATGAGCTTTGTTGACTAAAACGTAGAAATTACACAGGGACGTCTTAAACGAGTGATATAACTAGTTCAGATTGATACAATATTTTATGAATTCCTCCGTTGGACCCAGAAATGAAGAGAATACAAACGCTTCAGATCTGCCTAAGTTTGTTAAGTGAATTAGTTGGTCTTCCCTAAACATCTTCTACTGCGTTTATTTTTGTCCTTGCCCTCCTTTTATTGCATGTGGCAATTTCTATTTTTACTTTTTGGAATATTAAATACTGACTTTGAATAGTCGATTATGATCTAATACGATCGAAATCATATTTTTAGCCATCTTGTGTTAATGAGTAGTTCATGAATAATCTCCAACTTGAGATTGTTTATTGGAATTTGTCATCCGCATTAGAAGTGGCAAAATATTTTAATATATAATTACTCACATAGTAAACAAGAAAAAGCAATTCCACCTCCCATAACTGTACAACACGGTAAACTTTTGTCGACAATGTTTGGCGGTACTTTTTATTGTGTCAGAGGCGACCTATTTATCAAAGCAAAGAAAAAGAAAACTGATTCTATTTGGGAAATTCATGGAAAATCCCGTTAGAAAACAAAGTTCATTAAAAGTCTATGTTTGGAATAAACTATCATTTACTGTCACAGCACAGGCTACCATGAACTCTACCCACTCAATATTTTACGAATCAACACCAATTGCGTGAGTGTCAAGGTATTAATAAAATATCTTGAATTATGGCACCAGTGAAGAATTAATAATTACTCAAAACGATTGAATTCATCAGTTGGTAAAAGTTCTCAACGTCATTATTTTCAATTTTATTTCTCAAACTTTTGATTTTTTGAAAGTTGTATTATTTTTAATTTCTACAATATTAACTACTTCAAATTAATAATAAACAACTAACACACCTCGTTACAGCTTAATGTAATTGAGAAGTTTAATATTATTTTTAGTTTTAGTTATAAGTCTTTGTGAACACGAATTTGTATAGCTTTATATATTTAATGATATATAAAGCTGATTGAGACATATTTATTTTTTACATTGATAACAGTTTCAAAATAAAATTATTTTGTTAATCGAAATAAGTAAAAAAAGTGAAATAAGTATATCCAAAATTATTTGTGCTTAGCGCAATGTTGTTATAGAAAGCTGTTGTGTTCAAGCCAGTTTTTGCAATCGCTATCTTAAGATTAAATGAAATATTCTCAATAATCTAAATTGCAGAGTTTAAGATACTTCGAAAGACACTCTGATACCGCCTAACTTCTAGCTGCATAAACAAAATTTGGTCGTCTTAAATTATTCGAGTTTTCATCTTCATTTTATATATGTGCCAAGATAGTAACAATGAGTAAGCTTATTGTTAGGTTGTCTATTTTATAATACATTAATTTCATATCAGTAGTATTAAATAGTCTCTTAGAGAATTCTAGCTTTTAGTAGTCTACTATTATTTTTTTCTCGTTTAGAGGATTTCATGTGTTTTTTCAATATATACGAATAATTTAGATAATCTGTAATACTATGTGTTTGGAGTGTATTTATTAAAAATATTTTAATTTCAGAAGTATTATAAATATTAATATTATGATATCAAAAATATTTTATTTCATGTATTTAAACCAATATTTAAATATGAGACAAATATTAAAGTTAGAACTAGAAGTAGCCACAGTCTACGGATTCTTTCAGAATAAAATAATAGACAACTTAAGATACTACTACCATAATATCATCTAGCTGTAGTACTTTAAACTGTAAGGATTATAAACATAAGTTTAAATTCCACTATTTCTACAAAATTTCATCAACACCAGTTTTCAAACGCCGTGTGAGATTATTGCTGTATGGAAGATTTATAAGTCATATCGCATTAATACAGACTTTTAACAATATTCTATGTATCATTTCTATCATCATAACTGATTTAGCTATCATCATTTTGGGAATGAAAATTGTTTTTGGTCCTAACAAAATATTATGTTGTTGACATATAATGATATATAAATTTCTTTTGAATTTACTTCACTTCTTCGATAAATAAATTCATAATTTAGTATATTTCGGTGATTATTATAATTTGATCTACAAGGCTAAGTAAAGTATATAAGTGTATGTTAGTATTAGTTATATATAGAACTATATATTTTAGCAACTTGAGATATAAAGCCAATTACAATAATTTTCTTGAATTTACTTCTAAAGTATTGAAATAATATCTAATACTAATTTCATTAATAATGATTAAATACTAAATGTATATCATACTATAATAATCATAGACTTCTAAATGTATTGATGATGATCAAACCAAATATTAAATTTATGTACTAAATATTTAAAAATTGAAAATATTTATATATATTTAAAAATACTGAGTGGGCATAAATGACGGGTTGAGCCCGTTTTGAAAGTGGAAACAATGGCGTGCGAGAGCCTATGTTTCGCTTTCGAAAGTCTCAATGAAGTCTGTTTGTGCCGTCTCGAGGAAGTGATATATATATATTTAAAAATATATTTAAAAATATATTTATTAATAAATTATGTACAAATGTAGTATAACTGTAAGACTTCCACTGGATGATTAGTTTCTTAAATTATATACGTACTTATCTCAGGTATCCCGTCAATGCGCCTAGTCCGGACTATGTACAACATCCTCAAGAGTTCTATTATGTATAAATAATAGTCAGTTATTATAAGTTTAGAAATAGATTCCAAAACTGCATTTTCATCGGTTAAAATAAAAATAAATAAAACTTGGAACACTTTCACTCGAGAGTTCCGACCGGAACCACTGGCAGTGGCATCGTCCCGTACTGCTGGGTTGGCTGGTTCTGGTAAACGTTTAACAGAGGTTGTCTCTTGTGATTCTTCTTGTAGCAGTAAATTGAAACGCAAACGATAACGATGATTAAAACGACAGCGCCCACTGAGCACCCAGCGATGATTCCAATCTGAGTGTTCGTTAAGGAGGCCTCGTACTCGACGAATTGAGCATAGGACTCTAAGTTGGACTAATCTATGCGGCTCACGTTCACCTGAATCACAGAGTTGGTCTTTATCTGATCGAGAACTGATTAACAGTTGGCATTCGGAAATAGCAAGTCAGCGCACGTGAAATACAGCTTGGCCTCATTGTCCCTGTCAATCAGTGCTAATTTGCTGAAAATCAAGTTCTAACCAGATAATGAATGATTCAACGTCACATTCAACTGGCTGCCCTGGAAATCACAAATAGAATCGAACTCAACATCAAACTTGGACTTCTTGAACTCCACTGACATATCATAGTAACAAATCGACAAAGATGGGATTAACTACATCATTTGGAAGTGGCACAACGCAATTACCCGTGAAAAACATTAATTATGTGAATTAGTCTACAATCTATGTATCTGGATGTATCATTTGTAATTTGAAAACACAAGTAATTAAAAAATCAATATTTTACTTCTTAACATATTTTGTCGTTACTCGGTTCTATTTTTTATGGATTTGATAACGCAAATGTACATTATGTTATGATATTATCAACTTTTGCATTAAACATTATATACAGAAAAATATTTTAGAAATAATTGGAATTTGGTGCTGTGCTGTTGTGATTATTTGTTGTTTGTTACATATCGAAATAATAAAGTAAAATAATATTAAAATGTTTTACACTTCATTCAGTTTCCCACCTCAAAATCGGTCTAAAAACTGAATCATAACTTTGTCTACCTCGACAGAAACAAAAAATCAAACCGGGGTCTATCCTGGATACAACACTTGCTTTTAACACATTTCTCAGGTATGTTTACTTCCAATTAACCTGTTTTCTTACAATGCGGCCTAGCTTACTGATAATGAACTGATTTTCAAAACGGGTTCAATATTTTGATGGCAGCCACTCACTCTATCTGCTGGGAAACTTTTATCAATTTATGCTTCGTATTTCTAATTTCGTGCTTTCTTGAGTCGAGCTTAAATGACAAAAATATAACATAATAAATTCAAAATATTTGTGCGGTGGTTTAATCAAATTACTGAATATTGGCTCAAGCAAAATTTACACAAAACATTTAATCCTTATAATTTTGCTTTACATGAGCAACTAGTAAAAATAAATATTTTGAAAATTGTAATAAATGCAATAACAATGCAGCACCGCTTATATTTGGGGTACCTACATTAACGAGTAAGCTGATCGTTTTAGTCCATTTAGTTATCTTAGTTTCGCTCATTCAACAAAATAGTTGTACGACTTATCTAATCTAATACAATTTGTCTAATATTTACTAAGTTGTTGCTCTGTTGATTTAAACAGTTCAATACAAATACTAATTAAAGTTTAGCGTAACCAGAACTCAACAAATTGAATATAATATACTCAGCCTTATAAGTTGTTAACTAATGAATTTACTAACATATTAATTTTACGTTTAACTCTAACTTTAAGAGATTATTATTGAGATGGCTAATAAGATATTAATATGATATTGACTAAGATATGATTCTATTTGTAGATAAAAATAATAATTGTCAACAAATTCAATACAAATTCAAGTACTTATTTGATTTCTATGGTTCTGAGTTAAATGAGATGTTTGGCCAGATTTTGTGAATGAACTATTTATAATATATAAGTTAAATATATGTACTAAATTGTAATACATTAGATGTAGCTACAAATTATTTGAGGTATGTGTTTATTAATATATTTATAATTTTAACTTGAAGAAAGCAGCTAAAGTTATAAAGCTATTAGTATTAGATCACTTTGTGTTTGATGAGTATATATTATGAATATGGTAGCGTTAGCTCATTATTAAATTTTTCTAGAAATTCTTAAATTTATAAATAGCTGTAAATCTTGAAATAATATTTAGTTTAAAAATAATGGAATAAATACTTAATTTAATTCCCACAATATTTTTTAAACCACCGCAAAGAAATTGTACTTTTAATTCTATGATTTACCTCATAAAATATTTATAAGAATATTAAATAATTACAAAAAACGTAAGTATTTCAATACCTAAAGCTAAGTTGATTCTTAAAACAGGGGGTTTAAATTATAGTCTGTTGATATAAACATTCCTACCACAGACCCACTGTGCCACGAACCGTAACTCTAAAATGCATGATAATTTGAGTTTCATTAGTAGTGTGAAAATTAAAAATGTAATACTTCATGATATCGAACCAGACAATATGCACTATTTCACTTAAACGCCACCTCCCAACTCCTGAAAAACCCAAAAAATATCTCTTAACTTTCATTTATACTTTATATAATGACTCTGAACTGTAACCGTATCAACAATACTAAGTCAATATTTATCTCATAAATCACAACAATCCACAAATCCACATTTAGTTACATTTATATGTATTTTTCAGATGTTATTGTTTAAATAGTAGCAAACTAAATTTTATATCAAGTATCACTTTTATTGTTTCTTTAAGTCCATTTACAACTTCTTTACTTAAATCTCTCTTTATTTAAGTAAATCCTCGCATTATTGCTTTTCAAATATATTTAATTATTTAAATAATTATTTGCTTTATCCAAGTTTTATAAAGAGTTGGTGAAACTATCCATTATAGAGAAGTGAAATATTAATCATGTAATAGTATTAATAAAATGTGAATAACTATAAATATTCAAACAAATATATTTATCAATCTTAATAATTATACAGTTATGGGAGGTGGAATTGCTTTTTCTTGTTTACTATGTGAGTAATTATATATTAAAATATTTTGCCACTTCTAATGCGGATGACAAATTCCAATAAATAATCTCAAGTTGGAGATTATTCATGAACTACTCATTAACACAAGAGGGCCAAAAATATGATTTCGATCGTATTAGACCATAATCGACTATTCAAAGTCGGTATTTAATATTCCAAAAAGGAAAAATAGAAATTACCACATGCAATAAAAGGACGGCAATGACAAAAATAAACGCGGTAGAAGATGTTTAGGGAAGGTCAACTAATTCACTTAACAAACTTAGGCAGTTCTGAAGCGTTTGTATTCTCTTCATTTCTGGGTCCAACGGATGAATTCATAAAATATTGTACCAATCTGAACTAGTTATATCACTTGTTTAAGATGTCCCTGTGTAATTTCTACGTTTTAGTCAACAAAACTAATTTATGAAAGATTTTATCTCGAAAATATATGGTAGTTAAGCCTGATTGGAGAAAAGAATAAGAGGATCCAATGATTGGTATACGGACGCAATATGTAATTTATAACTAGTAGCGCAAGCACTGGACCTGCAGAGGACCTCAGTGTTCATCTTCAACTGGGTCAATCTGAACGATTTTAGGTATTTCTTAATCACGAAAAACAATGGAGGACTTTTTCTTTCAATCTCAACCGGGAGCTCAAGATGAGGTATTGGTACTTCGCTTAATTAGAATTATAATTCAGGTAGTTACAGTCGCTTTCATTCTCAATATTCAAATAATGAATGCATTTTTGTTTCTTGAAGAATGGAATCAAGTGGGTTAGTCGGGCCCAGCATTAAATAATATATTGATGCTACTCTAAAACAACAGTTATTTTATTTATGATCTTCCACTTCCATTTCATAATGAGAAATCAATTTTCTTGATTGTTAAATTATACAACGTTAGGTAAAGTTGAAACTTATTATTGAAGTATATACAGAGTTATATACGTTAATTATTGTAGCACAGCTATCCAAGGCTCAACCAGGCCTTGATGTGATTGAAGCACTTTACAAATCAATAGTAAATAGAGTTAATGAGTGTATTGATGAGGAGGGAGAACACACTCATTATTGAGCCGGGCAGTGATATAAGTAAGATTCAAATAATAAACTTCATTCTTCTTCCTAATTCAAAAAAGCATTTCGAGGGCCCACCACTGTATACGTAACACAACAAATTCAGTTTTACAATTATATTTGTATTATTTCCTTCTACAATACTAAATAAATAATAAATAAAATAGTTCTAGTATAATCTGAATCAAACCACATAAGTTCATTCTTCAGATTATTCTCTTTGAGACAAAGGAGCACAAAAGCCCTAAAAGATAAATGGTTGGTTTAAAATACTAATATAATTTGAAGCTAAATTTTTTCACTTCTCGCAGCACCCTTTTTTCTCCTTCATAATAAAAGCGCTTTCCTCTCCCACCGTCTCCCAATCATTATCCACATATTATTATTGTTATTCTTCCGCTCCAAACGTATTCATTCCGAGTTAAATAATGTGTTTGAACAGTTCATCCACTCCAAGCCCCGTTTTCGCGCACACCTTAAAGTGCTTACATAAGCCAAACGTCTGTTCCGCTCCACTCACTTCGTTTTGGTTCAAATCAAATTTGTTTCCGACTAAAACGCACTAATTTTAAGGTCCAGTTCCGAATTATTTGAACCAGTCGTTCAAATCCAATAAAGTTTGATTCGAGGAGAGGTCGTAAACGAAGACGAAAACTGAGATGTCGTTAAAAGCCGGAATTTGCATTTGAGCGCCGGAAACGTCGAAAAAGTGCAAACGGAACTTCTACTTCTAAAATGAAACGTCCTTCTACAGAAAATTCACACCAAATGTTGGAGCACAAGATGAGGATTTGTTGTTCACATAACGGGACAACAAAGTGGATTTTCCAACACCAGAATCGCCCAGAAATAGAACTTTCAACTGCCTCCTCATATTTGGAGTGGACTTCGAAGATAAAATGTAAATAATGCGAGTAAAAGCAATAATAATGATTTAAATCAGAGAAAGTTAAAAGATTACAAAAGATTGAAATGAAGAAGACTTGAAGAAGTGTATACAAGTATTAAATTTGTCACTACAACTTCATATTATTCCGTTTAAATGGTGATATTAATGCATTTCATTCTAATATTTACTCAAATGAGTCTAACATCTGGTTATTACATAAATCTCTAATTGTGTAGATTATTCTCTGCGCCTCAAAACTAACTTCAGTTCTGGTGTATTTTTGGTAACTTTTGAGATGGTAATCATATCCCATATCATTTGCGTTCAATACAGGCAGTGGGCCACTCATTTCTTCACTATTCCAGGCTCTGTCGCCCCATTCAAAAACACTATCAAGTGGACCACCTCCAGACCCGTTGACAAAATAGAAAACATTATTTTTCTTAAAAGAGGAGAACACGTGATCATGCCCAGAAAAAATAGCTCTTATTTTTGAAGTTGGATGTGAATCGATAAAGTCTTCCATCTTCTTCGTAAAATATTCTATTGAACCGAATTCACCCGTCGAATAAATCGCTTAGTGAGAAACGATGAACACGTTTTCGTCGTTTTCACTTAACTGCATATTGTCACTTAAGAATTTTATTGCGTTGTCAACCCTGGCCTTATTCAAATGACAATGGTGAAGGATATTCTGGTTCAAAACATATAGGAAGAATAATCCATTCTATCCTATTTTTTGATAAAAGTTTGTTTCGCGACGAACCAATTCGTTGACATCCCCTAGTGCATCGTGATTTCCTACTGCCATTATAACGGGCTTCATATGCATGCCGCGAAATGCCTTTGCAAACTCATGGGCTTTTCCACCATATGAATAATCGCCACAAAGCAAACTAAAATCGTAATTTGAATCCATTTATTCTAAGTAACTTCCGTTATTGTGTACATCAGAAAGCACCACAAATTTCTATATTGTCTCTGGAAGGAAATAATTGAACGATAAGTCTGATATTGCATTTACTTTAAATTAAAACTTTTACTCTTTTACTAAAATATTGTGAAAATTTGTTTTTGCATCGTCTTAGTATGTTTTATCTTCAAGAATAACAGCAGAAATCTGTTTTTATTTTGTATACCAGTGAATTTGTGTTTGATTTCCGTTAATTATCATCAATGGACCGTAGTTAGTTTATCTAGACTATTTAAAAAAATGCAATAACATCGACTAGAATGCAAATAATGAAAATAAAATTGACAATGAGGTAGATAATTATTTGTTGCTAGTTTTCATTTTTAGTACATTAAGAAACAATAATCTCAACTATTATAACAATAATACCTAACACAGCTTTGATAGAATTTAAATAGCCGCGCTTTAAATATCCATAGTATATTACTTTGGGCATTAAGTATGTTTTGGTAAGAACAAGATGGAGTATAACAAAGAAGAATATAACAATGTACTCTATAATGCGAAAAATTTAAAGACAATTCGTTATATTTTTATTTGTTGCTTGTTACAATAAATTCTATTGCGCTTCATTTTATTTTGAACTGAGTTCTAACATTCAATTGAAGAGAAATATAATAATATCATATTCAAATAACATCATGAAATGATTCATATGTCAATAATTTATGTTTTCAATTTCAGCTATATCACTCTGTTTCAATTATAATATTCGCTTTGATGGCGAGTTCCCTAAAGATCCCGCCTTCCATTTTCATAAGCTCTTCCTTGGTTCCGAACTCTGAAACCTTCCCTTGGTCCATCACCAGCACTTTGTCCATTCCGAGAACGGTGTCGAGTCTGTGGGCGATGCTCAGAACTATTTTGTCCTTTAGATATTCTTTGACGATCTTCTGGATAATTTTGTCGGTTTCAAGATCGACGTAGGCAGTGGCTTCATCCAAGATGACGACTTTCGATTCGCGGACAAGCGCTCGGACAACACAAATGAGCTGGCGTTGTCCGGATGAGAAATTCTCGCCGTTTCCGACGACTTCGCAGTCCAGACCACCGCAAGACCTGATGTAGTCGTCAAGCTGAACGGTGTTCAGCAGCTCCCACAACTTCTGGTCTGGGACACGCGTAAGAGTAGCGGTGTCCAGATTCTCTGCTTCATGTTGGGTGTACTCACACAGCTGTTGTCTTAGCGTTCCAGAGAAGAGATACGGCTCTTGCGGGATGACCGCGAACTGTCTGCGTTACTCGTACAGATTCAAGTTGTTTAAGACTACATCGTCCAGCTGGATTACTCCATTTTCTGGGTTGTACAAATTGAACAAGGAGGCCACTAAAGAGCTCTTTCCGCTTCCAGTTCTACCCACCACTGCTACGTGTTCTCCGGGCTTTATTTTGAGGTCAACGCCTTTCAGCGCAGGCTGCAGCTCTGGTCTGTATCTCATGACGATGTTGTCTATATTCAGTCCCTCCACTTTTTCATCGCTTACTTACTTTTGTTGTCTGTTATTAAACTCGTCTGATTCACGAGGTAACGACGCAAACTGCTAGATTCTTTCGATAGCTGGCACTTCGCTTTCTGCAACTTAGAACAAATCTATTGCACTGATAATTAAGTATTATAGTGAGAAGCTTTGAGCAACGATCAAACCTGTGTACTGAGCGATATCTGGGGAGTAAGGAGTTATTATCATACAGGCAATAGTGACCAGAACCGCGAAAGCGCCTCCGAGTAGAGATAGCCTGAACAACACCCACTTGGTTAATGAATTGCCCAACCACGTAAACTGAATGTACATTTCAGCCATTGACCTGAACTTTTGCTGGAAGCTTCCTTGCACATTGTAAGCGCGAATGAACTCGACGTTGTCAACGACCTCTTGGGCGATGGTCATGGTGCTGCTTCTGGCGATGGACTCGAATCTTTTCACTTGGGGGATTATTCGTCTGAACTTATCAAATATAATGCCGTAGAAAATCAAGCTCGGAACTACGATAAAGATGCACGGCCACGAGGTGATGCAAATCGTAATCATTATTCCGGCAATCACCGAGATGAAATTTGTAGCCAGACAGAAAAAGCGGCCGAAAGTATAGTCCACCGATTCAGTGTCTCTGACGAGTCTATGGATGATCCTACCTTGCGGAGTCGTGTCGAAGAATGCGAGTTTAGTGCGAATAACGGACGAAAACTGCTTTCTGTACTGGTTCTGCGCAGTTGTGGTGTTGTACCAGAAGAAACACAGATTCAATAGCGTGAAAAATATAATGACACCAGCAACGAGGCCCATATAGAGCCAGTAGTACTTGAGACTGAAATTCTTTTCTATTTGCTCTATAATCTCTGCCTGAGCTGGATCGTTCTTTTTCACACACGTGAGGGTGGCTTGCTTGACGTACTCTTTATCACCGAATATGTTCTCGTTCAGCGTTATGTTATTCTGGAGATCTTGGCTGATTAGGGATTAGCTCGATGACCATCCATATTTATCCGCCATCCAGTTCGACAAAACAACGGAGGACATCTGGTTCAAGACCTAGTATAAGATCGTGAACACCACGAAACCTATAACCAAGCCCTTAGAACCCATTTTGAAATAGTTCATGTAAACCGCCATCTTGATTTTGCCCTCGATGGCTTGTTCATCTTCAACAAGTTTTCCGTCTTCTTCCGTTACAATGGCTTATGACAACACAATAGAAACAGACTTTTCTGGTTATGACGATGTTTCTCTCTGGGATTCTAATTGAACATCGTCGGCAACTATTCTTCCGTTTTCAATGGCGAATATCCTGTCACAATCTTTGAAGTAGTGCGTCTGGTGCGATGCGATGAGAACTGTCTTTCCCTGGTTTACCAGATATCCGACCACGACTTCGTTCCAGATCCGTTTGCCAACATGGGCATCCACGGCAGACAACGGGTCGTCTAGCAAATAAATATCGGCGTCGTTGTAAATGGCTCTGGCCAAGCATATTCTGGCTCGTTGACCACCACTCAGAGTAACACCCTTTCCACCAACTTCGGTCAAGTCACGCGCGTTGAAAATCTCGAAGTCGGGGTTCAAGCAGCAAATGTCGACTATGCGGTTGTACTTGGCTTCGTCGTATGGCTGATAGAAGCAGATATTTTCTCTGATAGTTGAAGCAAATATGGGCGAGTTCTGGGGGCAAAACGCAACTTTCCCGCAAATGCTGATATTACCGGTTCCGACCAGGTTCATCTCTCCCAAAATGGCGTTGAATATTGAAGACTTTCCAGATCCAACTTGTCCTTGAAGCCCAATAAGTTATCCTTTCTTGACGCAAAAATCGAGTTCGTGGACAGATGGAACCTGCTGAGTCGTAGTGCTTAACAGCTGCTTTATCACCTAAAGATCGTAAAACGCATTTAGCAGGCATTTCTTCGTGGAAGGAGCGAATGAATAGATAGAAGTTGACTGGATCTCAGGTACTCGCATATGGCTGGCAACCTTGTTAGCTAGGCTGGCATCAAACTAAACGACTTGTAGCTCGACGCATTTCTTTATCTCTTCATAAAACGGAGTGGTGCGATTGCTTTTGATTTTCAGATATTTGAGGATCTGTTTGTTCAGTAGAACAGATGTCTGTTTTAATTCGTTTTTGGTTGACTCCAGCTCTGCTTCGTTGAATACCTCTTTGTGGTACGCGAATGACGTGCCACTTATTTCAATTGCATTTTCGGCAGATTCGGAAATGGTAAGATAATTTGTGTTAACTTAACTCAGGCTGAAATACTGTTGTAGACGCTTGAGTGAAACAAAAGTGTCCTAAAGAGCCAAAACGATGGCTGGGAAGAACTCCATTGCATTTTATAAATTTGTGAACAGGAATATCATCGTGAAGGACTCTGTAAGATCAAGTTTATTGCAAAGAATGAGAACTCCGAACGAAAGCGCACTCATCATGGAATAGCTTGTAAAACCAATAGTGACCGTTCCCGTTACCATTTTGAGTGCCTTCCAGAGTAACCACATTTCCTTCTTTCGCGCGTTATCTATTTTCTTTTCGAAGAACGCCTCTGTATTGAACAGTTTTATCACCTTAATTCCATTAAGCATTTCTTGAATCTTCTGGCACCTTGAATCCCTCAAATTATTTAGCTCATCAAGGGATTATTAAAGCTTAATGCTGAAGATGTAGATCATGGGAACGAACACAAACAGTAAGCCAACTCCTGATAAGCTAATTGGATTCACGTATGTTCCAAGATATATGACCGAGATAATCACTTCAATCGGAATAACCAACATATTATGGAAAAACATGGAGGAAAGCTGAACTTTGAATGTGTCCATGAACATGAGATTAATTAGATTTCCTTGGTTTTTGGAGTAAGAATTCAGTTTCAATGTCTTTTGGAAAATAAGTTCTGTGAGCGTGCTCACTACCTTGATACTCATTCTATAACCGTGCAAAGCACCAAACGAATCTGCAATCGAATACACCATTCTACTTACAAATATCAAAATCAAATACGGATACAGTTGCTCGAATACACGTTATAGACCGGGCAAGTAAGCAACTTTGCTCAAATGAGCGGTGTTGTCATAATAGTCGCAATCGAAAAATAATTGAGCTTGTAAATGAGTCTGGAACATGTTGATACAAAACGGCACAGCGGCGAGAGACAAGCCTAACAACGGTATCGCACAGAAAATAGCTATGATATGCTTTTTGCCTGCATGAAGCAAATGACGAAGCAGACTTTTTTGCGGATTAGAATTCATAGATTCCAAAGTATTTTAGGATTCTTCTGGAAGCGATATCTTCTGCATAAGTGGAATTACATTCTGGTATTTCAGGACCTGATTACCTTTAGTCTAAGATAATATTGGTTTCACCCAAGACCACGTGAAGTCCATTTTTATGGAGTGAAAATATACTATATTATTCGTATATTAAATATTAATTTAACACCAAAATTTTTACTTCATGTAAATGTAAACTATAACATGTATTATCAAACATTACCTGAATCATTTCAATAATGTAATAAATTAATATTCATTAATAAATAATTTCATGTTTATTCATAACATCATATTACAATAAATAATTCAAATAACAAAATGGAGTACAATTAACCATATTGATCATTCCCTGTGTTTTTATGTTCTTTAAAAATGAAAACATATACTAATATATATAACATACTTTTAGGCTACTCTTTAAGCTATAAAGAGTACTATTCCTGATAATATTTCAAGTACAAGATCCATTGCTGTTGCTAGAATTGACATGGATTTAGAAATAATTACAGCAATAACAATAATAAAGAGAAGAACAAAAGAAGACAAAAAACTAAGGTTGATCATAATAGAACCACATTTTTTATTGTTTAATTCTACTTTAGGCTTTGGATTGAAGAATTCTTCCCATTCTTTAGCAAACCTCTATTTCAAATCTCTGTGTATATGACATTCACGGGAAGGTTATTAAATAGGTTGATGAATTGTGTGAAGATGGAGTGGCTTTGGTTACTTACTATTTACATCAATATTATGAGTAATTGAAATATCTTTATTAAATTTTGCAACTGGAATACATGGAAGCTACTCAAGAGCCGTCATAGTCTGAATAAATAGCTTCATCCTAATATCAGCTTAATTTTCTGAATTTACAAAGTCTATATGAGCTAATTTTAGGAAGCACCTCAAATAAAGTTTAGAAGGCATGATCAATAAAATGTGGGCATTTATTATATTCTTGATGTTATTCACAATCACAAATATTTTCTGGCTTATATATATTTTGAAGGTCAAGACCCGAATAGAGATGTTCAAACCTTTTAGGAATTCTAGGGAAACTTTCATCAAGTTCTACAAAAATATCAGAGTTACTATATTCTTAAGTAACAATCAAATCTTCATTCACTTCATTAAGAATAATTATACTTCCTGACATAATGAAGTGGATATACTTAACCCGAATATTTACACAATCTTTCTTATTATTACAAACAGTTTTTTAACTCCATTTGTTTATAACATTTTTAAATTTGTAAATACATAACATAATACTTCAGAGAATGCAATAAATACTACACCTTAATGAATATATTTTAATAAGAATAAATATACAGTAGCTGTAACATCTTACCACCACCATATCCACACCCATCATCTCTGAAAAGTTAATAACCTAGCATGTAATAATGTTATATAAATATTTACAGTAATAACGCGATAAAATATAAAACAATACTATCATTTCTGAATCGATATAATTTGATGATATCTAAAAAATTAACACCAAAAATATAGAGTCCTTTATGTACATAGTTACAGAAGTAAAGAACGCATTAAAATGAAAATAGCATTTTAAAATGTTCCTGTGATTGAAGTAATCGATTATTGAGTGGATGTTTTTGAGATGTACCAAAAGAGTGAGCCGATACATTTTTAAAATAGTTAACCTACAAAAGATTTTTGCAAATTTAAGCGTGTTCGTTATAATATATTATAGTATTATATATAACAGATTTTCAATAGTAAAGTATGACTATTTAAATGAATTATGAATTAATGTATTATGAACTGAAATTTTTTAGCTGAAATGTAATTAAATTAGTCAATTTGGAATAATAAGAATAATCTTTTCTCATTTTATAATCAGATATCAGGTAAGTAACTGTAATTTTACTAAAAATTATGTAGCAACACTTTCGTCCTTTAATGAAAAGTGTGAACTTCATGGGGAGAGAACGGCTACTTCCGTATCGTTCGTGGTACTAATGAATGTGACTTCGAAAGCGAGTGCTACTTGCAGACAGTCTTATGATTCGTTTTGAATATTATTATTTTCATTTCATTTATTATTTAAAATCAAATTACAATAATACTGCTATGTTTTCTGGACACGAAACGTTCACCTCTTTTGTTCTGTTTTTGCATCCGCTTCCAGGCAGAAGAGACGAGTGCCAATGCCGTGCGAACCATTTGGTAAGAGAGAACTGTGCTTGTTTCTTGTTGATTGGTTAGATGGAAAATAAAAATGAACCTGCAGAAACGAATGACCGGAATATACAAAATTGACAGCGTGATGGTCAGAACGTATTTTTGCATTACTATTTATAATATAATTTTGTGAATCTTTTGAAACAGCTTACTATGATGTCGCCCATTTATGATAATACTTATATACATAATTTCTTCTAATATGATGTATCAAAATAATTATTATACATTCACAAAATAGTTTACAACCATCTTAGCTTTTGAAGTGATATTGCTTGTGACTGCTTATAACAGCAAAATACATTTTAGTATAATTTTTATAAAAATAATAGCAATAGAATTATATCATTTATTCGTTGTCTCGAATTACAACTATGTTCAGTGATGTTGAACAGATTCGAATCTATATTATACCAGCTTTAAAGTTAAAACTTATTAATATAATATGAATATGTAGATAAATGTATCATTTTCACTCCAGATTACTTGTCTACTTTTGTTGGGACAATATTATTAAAATTATTATTTAAAATCTAGTCCATCAATATTAAAACATGTAGTTTGTCCCAGTATCCCACTTCCTTTTATTAATGTTCGTGATAGCCACTGCCTTCGCTGAAGAGTACCACAGCCACAGAGTGCTTGAAATGCTTTAAAATATTCCAGGCCTAACTTGGACTCCAGCAATTCCTGATCGCTTCAAAGGTTACACAGTTGAAGACATGAAAAGCGTTTATTCAACAAAGTCTATGTCAAAACACAGTGTCCAAAATGTTGCCTACCGTGCTATAGACCTTCCAGCTTCCTTCAGCTGGTTAACTGAAAAGCCAGAGTGCCTCGAAGTCCGCGACCAAGGTGATTGTGGTTCTTGCTGGGCTATGAGCGCAGTCGGCTCATTCTCAGACAACCGTTGCATACAAGGTAAGGATGCCACCCGTGTTACTTATTCCGAGCAGTACGAAATCTCTTGTGACCACATTGATAGAGGCTGTGGCGGAGGTAACATCCACTTTGATGTGACTTTCATGAAGAGGAACGGCGTTCCAACTGACAAGTGTGTTTCGTACAAATCTGGTAAGGACGGTAAGAAACGTGCCTGCCCAACCAAGTGCGACGACGGCTCTGCTATCCCAGCTCACTTCAAGATAGATAAGTACGAAAACGTTTGTTAGGCAGAAGAATCCCATCATGGCAGCTCTCACTAAGGGAACAATCCAAACTGGGTTCACTGTTTACTCCTGATTTCAACTACTACACAGGTGGTATCTATCAACCTGAGTTCGGAACAATGGAAGGCGGCCCGTACGCTGTCGTGATGGTTGGATATGGCGAAGAAAACAGGGCCAAATGTTGGGACGTTCGTAACTCATAAGTCCTTCATGGGGAGAGAACGGCTACTTCCGTATCGTTCGTGGTACTAATGAATGTGACTTCGAAAGCGAGTGCTACTTGCAGACAGTCTTATGATTCGTTTTGAATATTATTATTTTCATTTCATTTATTATTTAAAATCAAATTACAATAATACTGCTATGTTTTCTGGACACGAAACGTTCACCTCTTTTGTTCTGTTTTTGCATCCGCTTCCAGGCAGAAGAGACGAGTGCCAATGCCGTGCGAACCATTTGGTAAGAGAGAACTGTGCTTGTTTCTTGTTGATTGGTTAGATGGAAAATAAAAATGAACCTGCAGAAACGAATGACCGGAATATACAAAATTGACAGCGTGATGGTCAGAACGTATTTTTGCATTACTATTTATAATATAATTTTGTGAATCTTTTGAAACAGCTTACTATGATGTCGCCCATTTATGATAATACTTATATACATAATTTCTTCTAATATGATGTATCAAAATAATTATTATACATTCACAAAATAGTTTACAACCATCTTAGCTTTTGAAGTGATATTGCTTGTGACTGCTTATAACAGCAAAATACATTTTAGTATAATTTTTATAAAAATAATAGCAATAGAATTATATCATTTATTCGTTGTCTCGAATTACAACTATGTTCAGTGATGTTGAACAGATTCGAATCTATATTATACCAGCTTTAAAGTTAAAACTTATTAATATAATATGAATATGTAGATAAATGTATCATTTTCACTCCAGATTACTTGTCTACTTTTGTTGGGACAATATTATTAAAATTATTATTTAAAATCTAGTCCATCAATATTAAAACATGTAGTTTGTCCCAGTATCCCACTTCCTTTTATTAATGTTCGTGATAGCCACTGCCTTCGCTGAAGAGTACCACAGCCACAGAGTGCTTGAAATGCTTTAAAATATTCCAGGCCTAACTTGGACTCCAGCAATTCCTGATCGCTTCAAAGGTTACACAGTTGAAGACATGAAAAGCGTTTATTCAACAAAGTCTATGTCAAAACACAGTGTCCAAAATGTTGCCTACCGTGCTATAGACCTTCCAGCTTCCTTCAGCTGGTTAACTGAAAAGCCAGAGTGCCTCGAAGTCCGCGACCAAGGTGATTGTGGTTCTTGCTGGGCTATGAGCGCAGTCGGCTCATTCTCAGACAACCGTTGCATACAAGGTAAGGATGCCACCCGTGTTACTTATTCCGAGCAGTACGAAATCTCTTGTGACCACATTGATAGAGGCTGTGGCGGAGGTAACATCCACTTTGATGTGACTTTCATGAAGAGGAACGGCGTTCCAACTGACAAGTGTGTTTCGTACAAATCTGGTAAGGACGGTAAGAAACGTGCCTGCCCAACCAAGTGCGACGACGGCTCTGCTATCCCAGCTCACTTCAAGATAGATAAGTACGAAAACGTTTGTTAAGGCGAAGAATCCATCATGGCAGCTCTCACTAAGGGAACAATCCAAACTGGGTTCACTGTTTATACTGACTTCAACTACTACACAGGTGGTATCTATCAACACAAGTTCGGAACAATGGAAGGCAACCGCGCTGTCGTGATAATTGGATATGGCAGAGAAAACGGAACCAAGTATTGGGACGTTCGTAACTCATGGGTCCTTCATGGGGAGAGAACGGCTACTTCCGTATCGTTCGTGGTACTAATGAATGTGACTTCGAAAGCGAGTGCTACTTGCAGACAGTCTTATGATTCGTTTTGAATATTATTATTTTCATTTCATTTATTATTTAAAATCAAATTACAATAATACTGCTATGTTTTCTGGACACGAAACGTTCACCTCTTTTGTTCTGTTTTTGCATCCGCTTCCAGGCAGAAGAGACGAGTGCCAATGCCGTGCGAACCATTTGGTAAGAGAGAACTGTGCTTGTTTCTTGTTGATCGGTTAGATGGAAAATAAAAATGAACCTGCAGAAACGAATGACCGGAATATACAAAATTGACAGCATGATGGTCAGAACGTATTTTTGCATTACTAATTATAATATAATTTTGTGAATCTTTTGAAACAGCTTACTATGATGTCGCCCATTTATGATAATACTTATATACATAATTTCTTCTAATATGATGTATCAAAATAATTATTATACATTCACAAAATAGTTTACAACCATCTTAGCTTTTGAAGTGATATTGCTTGTGACTGCTTATAACAGCAAAATACATTTTAGTATAATTTTTATAAAAATAATAGCAATAGAATTATATCATTTATTCGTTGTCTCGAATTACAACTATGTTCAGTGATGTTGAACAGATTCGAATCTATATTATACCAGCTTTAAAGTTAAAACTTATTAATATAATATGAATATGTAGATAAATGTATCATTTTCACTCCAGATTACTTGTCTACTTTTGTTGGGACAATATTATTAAAATTATTATTTAAAATCTAGTCCATCAATATTAAAACATGTAGTTTGTCCCAGTATCCCACTTCCTTTTATTAATGTTCGTGATAGCCACTGCCTTCGCTGAAGAGTACCACAGCCACAGAGTGCTTGAAATGCTTAAAAATATTCCAGGCCTAACTTGGACTCCAGCAATTCCTGATCGCTTCAAAGATTACACAGTTGAAGACATGAAAAGCGTCTATTCAACAAAGTCTATGTCAAAACACAGTGTCCAAAATGTTGCCTACCGTGCTATAGACCTTCCAGCTTCCTTCAGCTGGTTAACTGAAAAGCCAGAGTGCCTCGAAGTCCGCGACCAAGGTGACTGTGGTTCTTGCTGGGCTATGAGCGCAGTCGGCTCATTCTCAGACAACCGTTGCATACAAGGTAAGGATGCCACCCGTGTTACTTATTCCGAGCAGTACGAAATCTCTTGTGACCACATTGATAGAGGCTGTGGCGGAGGTAACATCCACTTTGATGTGACTTTCATGAAGAGGAACGGCGTTCCAACTGACAAGTGTGTTTCGTACAAATCTGGTAAGGACGGTAAGAAACGTGCCTGCCCAACCAAGTGCGACGACGGCTCTGCTATCCCAGCTCACTTCAAGATAGATAAGTACGAAAACGTTTGTTAAGGCGAAGAATCCATCATGGCAGCTCTCACTAAGGGAACAATCCAAACTGGGTTCACTGTTTACTCTGATTTCAACTACTACACAGGTGGTATCTATCAACACAAGTTCGGAACAATGGAAGGCGGCCACGCTGTCGTGATAGTTGGATATGGCGAAGAAAACGGAACCAAGTATTGGGACGTTCGTAACTCATGGGGTCCTTCATGGGGAGAGAACGGCTACTTCCGTATCGTTCGTGGTACTAATGAATGTGACTTCGAAAGCGAGTGCTACTTGCAGACAGTCTTATGATTCGTTTTGAATATTATTATTTTCATTTCATTTATTATTTAAAATCAAATTACAATAATACTGCTATGTTTTCTGGACACGAAACGTTCACCTCTTTTGTTCTGTTTTTGCATCCGCTTCCAGGCAGAAGAGACGAGTGCCAATGCCGTGCGAACCATTTGGTAAGAGAGAACTGTGCTTGTTTCTTGTTGATTGGTTAGATGGAAAATAAAAATGAACCTGCAGAAACGAATGACCGGAATATACAAAATTGACAGCGTGATGGTCAGAACGTATTTTTGCATTACTAATTATAATATAATTTTGTGAATCTTTTGAAACAGCTTACTATGATGTCGCCCATTTATGATAATACTTATATACATAATTTCTTCTAATATGATGTATCAAAATAATTATTATACATTCACAAAATAGTTTACAACCATCTTAGCTTTTGAAGTGATATTGCTTGTGACTGCTTATAACAGCAAAATACATTTTAGTATAATTTTTATAAAAATAATAGCAATAGAATTATATCATTTATTCGTTGTCTCGAATTACAACTATGTTCAGTGATGTTGAACAGATTCGAATCTATATTATACCAGCTTTAAAGTTAAAACTTATTAATATAATATGAATATGTAGATAAATGTATCATTTTCACTCCAGATTACTTGTCTACTTTTGTTGGGACAATATTATTAAAATTATTATTTAAAATCTAGTCCATCAATATTAAAACATGTAGTTTGTCCCAGTATCCCACTTCCTTTTATTAATGTTCGTGATAGCCACTGCCTTCGCTGAAGAGTACCACAGCCACAGAGTGCTTGAAATGCTTAAAAATATTCCAGGCCTAACTTGGACTCCAGCAATTCCTGATCGCTTCAAAGATTACACAGTTGAAGACATGAAAAGCGTCTATTCAACAAAGTCTATGTCAAAACACAGTGTCCAAAATGTTGCCTACCGTGCTATAGACCTTCCAGCTTCCTTCAGCTGGTTAACTGAAAAGCCAGAGTGCCTCGAAGTCCGCGACCAAGGTGACTGTGGTTCTTGCTGGGCTATGAGCGCAGTCGGCTCATTCTCAGACAACCGTTGCATACAAGGTAAGGATGCCACCCGTGTTACTTATTCCGAGCAGTACGAAATCTCTTGTGACCACATTGATAGAGGCTGTGGCGGAGGTAACATCCACTTTGATGTGACTTTCATGAAGAGGAACGGCGTTCCAACTGACAAGTGTGTTTCGTACAAATCTGGTAAGGACGGTAAGAAACGTGCCTGCCCAACCAAGTGCGACGACGGCTCTGCTATCCCAGCTCACTTCAAGATAGATAAGTACGAAAACGTTTGTTAAGGCGAAGAATCCATCATGGCAGCTCTCACTAAGGGAACAATCCAAACTGGGTTCACTGTTTACTCTGACTTCAACTACTACACAGGTGGTATCTATCAACACAAGTTCGGAACAATGGAAGGCGGCCACGCTGTCGTGATAGTTGGATATGGCGAAGAAAACGGAACCAAGTATTGGGACGTTCGTAACTCATGGGGTCCTTCATGGGGAGAGAACGGCTACTTCCGTATCGTTCGTGGTACTAATGAATGTGACTTCGAAAGCGAGTGCTACTTGCAGACAGTCTTATGATTCGTTTTGAATATTATTATTTTCATTTCATTTATTATTTAAAATCAAATTACAATAATACTGCTATGTTTTCTGGACACGAAACGTTCACCTCTTTTGTTCTGTTTTTGCATCCGCTTCCAGGCAGAAGAGACGAGTGCCAATGCCGTGCGAACCATTTGGTAAGAGAGAACTGTGCTTGTTTCTTGTTGATTGGTTAGATGGAAAATAAAAATGACATCAATAAGAAATAACTACTTTTCTATTAAATTATTCACTATTTTGGTTCCTAGATAATGCTATGCATTATTTATTCTATCTGGTTCAGATGAAGTAGTGCATCTTTTATTGAACTTTTTCAGTTCCATTTATGGTTGTAGAAAAGATTATGCATTGTTAATAACCAAAAATATTCTCAAGAGAACAATTATTTATTGTGTAACTCTACATTTTTTATTTAATCAAAAACTAAATCTCAATTAACAATTTAAATATTAAATTATTCATTACAGTACTAAACTATTATTACACAATACAAGTATTAAATTGTAATGTATTTTAAATTAATAATTCCATACATGAATTTGTATTTATAATTAATCATGATTAATCTTAATTAGTAATTATATGTAATTATGATATACTTCATCACAAAACTATCAAAAAATATCAAAATAAATTAAATAAATGCATACCGTAAATTACCTCTATCTATCTCCTTTTCTCATCTTTTTCATTTTCAAAACAAGATCAATAACGAAATAAAGTTTGTTTTAGAGATATTTTGTTGATAACAGCTTTAGTTGAGTGAGGGTTGTACTGTAGCATAAACTGGTACAATATAAACAAATATGCTCGGTCATACTTTTAGAAGAGTTGGAACTGATTTACTATAAAATTGTAATACACATCTAGTAACAAGTGAAATTTTGTTTGAAGTTTTTAATTTCTGCATTTATGTTTTCACTCCAAAAAGTTTGCTTTTGTCTTTACTTTCTGAGGCTTACAGCATTTAGAGCTATTTCATTTTCTATTTTGATTAGTTTGAGTACGTCTACTTCATATATATATTGTTATAAATTATGGAAGTTATCTCCGGTCCAAGTTATTAAAATAGTGAAAATAATTACATTTTTTGATTTAGTAATATGAGCTATTAATCATTATCAGCAACTTGGGGGTAACTTCGACTTTGATTTCATATTTAAAAAGAAATTAAATAGCATAATAAAAATATTTATATTTAACTGAATGTGGGTTTTTGGCATGTTCTGAAAAATGAAGAAATATGACAAAGCAAAATAGTTGAAATTCTTACTAATGGCTAAGAGTAGAATGGTAGCGCATTGAAAGATAGACTTATTTGGCTTATCTAGATCCTCAAAATATAAGTGAAATTTCATGTGCTTGGAATGTTAATATTTAAGTTGCTATTTATATATGTAAATAAATTATTTAGTTTTAGAACATTTCACTTCATGAACATGATGAATCCAATCAAAAATAAAAGTTAGCAATTTAAACGTTTTCATAAACAAAAGTGAGGCTAATATAATACAAATCAAAGTTGTTGGTTTAAAACTTAATAAAACACTATTTTATTTTGAACAATTAGCTTTTAATCACTTAATTTTAGCTAACAAGAGAATTTCTGAGTGCCATTATGTTTCTAGATCGAGAATACTATGTTTAACTTTGTTCTAATTCGTTGTCGCGAAGCTAGTTCGAAAGTCCTCTTGGAATCGTCCATTTGTCTGGAGTGTTCTACGCTGACAATAGTATATACTGAACAGAAATAATATATGGTCAAAAGTTGAATCGCTCCAATATTTTGTCCAAATTATGGACAACAAACCCACAATCAGTTAATACGTGTCACAAGTTACTGAAATCATAATTTGAGGTACATTTCTCAAAATACTTTAACTAGTATTCTGTACTAATTTTATATTGTAAATATTGTAAATAGATGTTTATGATGTATGGGATACTGCAGGTGCTAAGCAACTTTTGATATAATGTCCACATCAACAGTATTGTATATCTAATTTAGAACTAAATACGAAACATAGAGCATAGCTACATATATATTTATAATTATAACGTAGCATAAATTACATATATGCAATAAATTGTTTCTTCAAAGATATTCAATTTGCTGAGTATTTCTAAATACAGTATATCATATGAAATGTATCAAATATATTTTGTGAATATTATAATTACTCTTTAATATAATAACAATTACAACGGCGACTATGAACACTAATGATAAATATAAGTTCCCATAATATCTCAATAAGTGGTATAATTTGTTTCTGTTTTACTGATAGAAACTATGAACTATAATTCAACATACCATTAGTTATTAGTTATAAAAATACATTATGTTGTTAGGGGATGAAACTTAATTGTATTTAGTTAACTATCAAATACATATAAAATTTGGATTATATTGTAATATAGACTAAGTTCAATTTAAATAAATCTTAATAAAGTAGATATTAACCGCAAAGTTAAATGGTTTAAATTTATTTATATTTTATTCAAACTTTTTGCTACACAAAATACAAAACTAGATTTAAGTAAGCCATTAATCACTATAAGCACTAAATTAATATATCATAGCTTTAACATCTACTGTTATTTAAATATTTAGTAATACTCTTTGGAATATTTCCCACCTCATAATTATAGAATATATTCCCTATTTGATTCAAAAGATAAAGCACATAAGGAACACTATTTAACTTATAATGTAGTTCGTATAACTGCATAGTATATTATTATTTGACACTATCATTTAGGCCTCTAATATTATTTATCTTGACATTTGTGAAATATTAGATTTATAAGTGAAGGAATAAATATATGTTGGCCTCGCCTATGTTATAGTATTTAAAAGAATAAAGTAGATCATACTTGTAATAGCGGAGCTAACTTAACTTATTCAACCTACAGTTTCGTAAAATTTTGATTCTCCCAATTCTTGTTTTGAATATTGGTGATATTACTTATTTCTTCAAGTCCAACTACAGCTATATTTGGAGTACCTGCACAGTGAAATACAACATTTGAAGTTACCCCCAAATTGAGTCCAGCTCAAGCATACCTAACTATTTTGACGAAAACTGGCATACTTGTTCAAATTGCGTCAGCCATTATTTCACATCAGGCCTATCGACAAAATATTTTATTGTTACTCAAAATTGAATCTTATGGGTAGTATTTCGATGTGAATTTTTGTATTTACGCTAACATCAATTTTGAATACCTGAAATTAAAGAAGTAGATGTTCTAGTGTAAGAAAATTACTATCCCAACTGTGTTGTCTTTTATCTTGAACCACGTTCAAGTTGTAAAATTTTGATAATTTGGCGTAAATTGGGAGTGGTACAAAATCCAAACACAAAAAATCTTTTTTATATATGAATGTTAAATGACTATATCAGTTTCCCTCAAATTCAAGTATTTCACCTACCGAGCACATTTATATAAACATTATATTTTGTATGTTCGTATAATCATCTCACTTTCCTCTCACCGTTTGTTGCTCTGGCATTTCCATTTGGAGCTTTTTCTGGGGCTTTGTGAACGAGTTGTTCGTCACGTCGACCCCTTTGACCTGAACGATTTCGGCTGCGTTATTTCCTCTGGGGAACTGTACTCGGATGTCTCTTGCGTCTGAGAGCATCGTTTTAATCCTCTGTGGGTTCATGATGGTGAAGCAGTTATTCTAGTCGTCAAAGTGGATCCAGCGCTCGAGTTTGGCTTATTCGAAGGGTGGGATGAAGGTCTCGATCATGAACTGCTTCAAAAGTAAGGACCTGTTGGTGAGGTCATATTAAGCGTCAAGGTCAGAAAGTTATCGTTGATTTTCTTAACGTACCATCTCTATGTCCTGGCTTACTGCTTAGATTTTCTCCTTCTGCTTCTGAATTTGGTCCTTCAGAGCTTATACTTCCTCCTTAACAGAGGAATAGGTCTTGTTCTTCTCGGCAATTTCCTCCTCACGCTTTTGCAATTCACGCTTGAGCATCATCTCCTTCTCCTAACGCTCGGCAAGTTTTACACGCGTTTCTCTCAGCAAACGCTCCTTCTCACGGTTGGAGTCTTCAAGCTCCTTACCAGTAACGACAGCACCCTTAAGCTACGCGAGCTGAGCCTTCATCTCTTCAATGGCAACTTTAGCGGCATTGGCTTACTCATCCTTTTGCTTCAATTGCTCAGCAAGGGACTGCTTTTGCTCATTGATCTGTCTGAGCTTTTCGGCTTCTTCTGGATCTTCAACCTCCTCTATTTCTTCTATTTCCTCAACGTTAACTTGTGGCTCATTCGACTCCTAACCCATGTTTTTAATGCCAGCCATAACTTATTTAACAGCTGCCATGTTAGCTTCGGAAATTGTACCACTTGCCATTGCACTTTGAAGCTGAGCTTCTAATGCCTTAATACGATCACGCATTTCTCTGATTTGAGCGTCCTTAGGATCTTCGTTAACTTTTGGCTTATTCTTGATTTTCTTAGCTTAATCGGCATAACGTAAAGTAGACATAGTTTCTTCATAGTTTGTACTGGCTGGGTTGATAGCAGCCATCATAAGAGTTTTTGAATTACCACCAAGAGAATTTTGTAGCAATCTAGTTAAAATTGAATCTCTATATGGTACGTGTGTGGCTTAGTCGACCAACTTTTAGATAACGATACCTAAATTTGATAAGCTTAAGTTGATAGCTGCAGCTTCTTTTAGACGATCACCTTCAGCACCTGTCTTAGATTGTCTTTCTGAACCAGCTAAATCAACCAGATTTAATATACCAACACGGATTGAGTCTTTTCCATTGACAACTTCACATTGTTCAAGTCTAACCATGAATATGTTATGAGATCTAGAACTCGTAGCATTCATTTTTGTTGCTGCTACAGATCTATTACCGTAACCATCGTCCATAACCTTTTGTAAATCGGCCTCAGTTGAACACATATGTTCAGAAAGATTACCAACATACACACCACGATCTTTATTTTCTTTGACTGGTAGATCGTTTTGATCTGTAACAAGATCTCTAATCTTTTCGTTATAAATTTCAATATAGCTGGCTTTTAGCAAAAAGCTAACCGTATCAGGCTGTGTTGACATATAGTCGAAAATGCAGTTAAAAGAGTTAGGAATGCACCCAACATTTCCAGGAACTCCTGACATTGTGAATGTTTTTCCTGATCCAGTTTAACCATACGCGAAAATGCAAGCGTTATAACCCTAACAAACAGCTTGAACAACTGGTCTAAAAGATTCGATAAACATATCTAAATTCTTAGACTCTTCGCCGAAAACACCATCGAACGTAAAAGTACGTGGGACACGTTCATTCATAATAACTTCACCCTTTTACTTTTTCTTCAGCGTTTCTTCTAAATCTGGTGGATTTACAGTTACTTATGCCATATCGTGATTACCAAAGACGACATTATGTGCTCCTTCTAATTTTTCTTTCTAATTGAATGGTCTGCATCTGATAATAACTTTGACATTATCTGCTGACATATATTTTAATCGTGAAGTGGAATTATAACATCTATTAATCATATTTTACCATCTTTGAACCGTTAATACACTTCAATCAACTAATTGAAATAATATAAAATATGTAAGTTTGACACCAATTAGCATAAAATAACATGATTGTGTATATTTTAATCTTAACCAACATTTTAAACACGATTTTCAATGATAAAACTACATATTATTCAAGCAAAGCAAGTAATCATAATCCTGTAATCAAGACTTATGATATGAATATATTAGATTAAACCACAAGTATGTGCTACGATTTCTAAACAATATTGCATTAAACACTTCAAACTTTGTAAATTTTATGAACGATCTTCCTACTAAATTACTTATCACATTATCTTCAGTGTTAATGATTGTAGACTCTATACTTGTATTTTTCACTTACAACACAATTAATGAAATAGGTAGAGCCATTTTTACAATAATATACTTTATATTAGCATTATTGTATTTATTAAAGTAAAAACTAAATTTCTTGTAAAAAATGTTTGATAAATCATTCAACTATTATGAAAGCAATATTAGTTTTGGAATTCACAGCTTTTTCATTTCAATGAGTTTACTGCCAAATACTTCAACATATTGTAGTAGCAAAGTGCAGTGCACACGATATATTATAAGTGCTTTATGCGGAATCATATTTTTGACGAAACTATTCATTTGACAAAAATTGTGATTTTTTAACTTTTTTCTCATTTATTTCAATTTTCTGTAAAAATATTAAAAAATTAGTTAATAATATTGTAATTATGTATTTATTCCACTCCTCACCTCTAATGCTTACCATATTACCATCATTATCGATGTGGTTAATGATATTTGAAGAAAAGTGTTTTTACTATAGATGCGATACCGAAAACTAAACTATTTTGATTTAACATAATACCCAAGAACCCTAGCTTGATTAGAGACATGGAGGTGGTAATAAATTAGATGTTGGTTACCGTTTCTAAGTAAAAAATAGTAAGGACGAAGTTGTATAAGGTGGTAAATTCATCGCAGCTGGTAAAGTTGATGTCACTACAACATCTCACGTTCATGAACAATTTAAAGTTTGTTTCGTGATTGATATTGATGAAAACGAGAACAAGGAAAAAGTTCTTAGAGATTACAAGCGTTTTGCTAAGAGAGTAGATATCAACATAACTTCATCTGAGGAGCTTAAGAAAGATCAAATAACAAAGGACGAATTAGTAGCGAAGAGCGAGCGTTTAGGAAACAAGATCAAGGCTGCTAGAAGCCAGCAGGACGGCAGTCAATACAGAAGAAACAACCTCGAGTCTTCTGTTCTGAGTATTGAAAGTCAATACAAGCTGCTTACTGTGCTTTCTATTATAGTGTATGTTTGTTTGTCTTATTTAGCTAATAACAGAATCAAGAGTTACTTGAAGAACCAGAAGATGTGAACCGTGATTTTTTCTGCTAGTTTTTTGAATTTTATCTTATTATCATACTCTTACACGAAGTTGATGGGACACTTATTTATATATTTTAACGCACTTTATAAATCATTTTTCACTCCACTTCTAATGCTTTCACTTTTCCAGGTGATTAACCTCGAGTATAGGAACTACACTGTGTTCACGCATTTCCAGGTGCCTTTCAGCACGAATCAGCAGTATTACCTGGCCGTGAACGATGCTGACCACGGAATTCAGTACCACCACTTTATAAACGACGCTTAGTAAATTGTTGATCCCGTTTTATCCTTCAACAACGACAACGTGTCCTATTACAACAGAATCCACAAGGACCACGAGGAGTGCATATTCTCAAAGGAGTCCTCCCCAGTTGAGTTCCTCCCGAATTTAACCGCCTACGACCACTTGTAGTAAACAACCTTGAATGGTTAATTAGTTGAGCACTTCCGTTAATTCGGAAGTTATGAAACGGACACCTCAGGAAAAACATTCGCAGCGAATTCGACGCTTCAAAACGATTTCTTCTGTCAAATGCAAAACGGCGTTTGCGTTCCGCTCCGTTGGGAGCTCCGCGGCCGTTCCAACTTCGACTCCCACCAGGACTACTATTTACTCGAGTTCACCCACTTCACTATCACTGTTGATGAAAAGTATCTAAAACCAATGAGTGACTGCAAACAAACCACTCCACGTAAACACCACCCGTTGTAATTTATCAGAAATAACGCGAACTAATTCAAAAACATAAATGAGATGAACGAAATCAACAAAAATGAACACTTCACGTTCAAAGTAGCACCAAACAAATTCATCAACAACGAACCACTCCAAAGAAAGCCAAAAAGACTTCACGAACCAGACCTGCCAGAATGCATCATAGATCCCGTCCCACTCCCAAAACAACTCGACTGGAGAATCAGAGGAGGCGTGAACTACGTACAAGACCAGGTTTTCTGCGGATCGTGCTGGACATTCGCCACCATGGGCATGCTCGAATCCAGAATCAACATCATGCAACTGCAAAACAACAGAAACGAACCACTAATTAAACTGAGCGAATAATCCATCGTAGACTGCTTCTGGGACGAACACCCAGCCGATAAATTCCTCAAAAGCCAAGGATGCGAAGGAGGACAACCAGACTACGCCATCCAATGGCTCAAAGGACTCCCAGGATTCGCACTCGCTGAAAACTACCCATACTTCGGACAAAACGACTACTGCAAGATGGAAAAATTCACCTTCAACAAATACGCCATTGACCAAACATGCAAAGTTCCAAAAACCGTTGAAGCACTCAAGCTCGCACTTCTGAGCGGACCAGTCGCAATCACTGTTGACGTTATCAGCTCATTCACATTCTACACCGGTGGTGTCTACAATGACCCAGATTGCAAGAGCGACTTCGAACTCCTTGATCACAACGTCGTTTGCGTTGGATGGGGAGTTGACGCTGAATTCGGAGAATATTGGATTGTAAGAAACTCATGGAGCAGCAACTGGGGTATCGATGGATATATTTATATCAGCACCCAAAATAACATATGCGGTGTCCTTACCGACGCCAGTTATGTTACTCTCAAGACCAAGTGAGGTCTAACTTACTATTTATATTATTTCATCTGAACTTTGAATTTTAATTAAATTTATAACATCCAAGATACAAAATCATGACAAACCACAACGTGTTGATATTTATTGGCTATTTAAGATATTAATTTAGTCCATATGCTGATTTAGTCTATAAATTTAGTGCTGTGTATTATTTAACGATATGTTATTTTGGTTGTATTAATAATTTTCACACCTAATTATGTTCAACCCATCTGAGTTATTGGAACTTACGTAGAAATAATAAGCTTTATTCGAAGATTAGTTAAAAGAGCTAATATCACGTGTATAATAAATACTTGTTACAGAACCAAACGTTATTTCTGTACCAATACCAGTGTAAATCTGTGGAAGTTTACGTGGTAAATTCAAGGACGTCTTAAACTTATTTAAATTGGGGGATTCTTTCGAACAATCAAATTATATATTTTTAGGAGATTATATAGGTGGATTATAATCATTAGAAGTTATAACGTTAATATATTTATATAAACTGTTATATCCAACAAAAATTTATCTCTTGCGCGGTAATCATGAGAGCAGATCTATGTCGTAAAGTTATGGATTTTATGATTAGTGCTTAAAATACTATTAAAATCACTCAATATGGACCACATTTATTGAATCTTTTGACTATATGCCGATTGCAGCTATTGCTGGAGAACAAATATATTGTGTGCATGGTGGCTTATCGCCTCAATGTCCGTTATTAGATGATGTTCGTATTATTGGTCGTGCTATTGAAGTCCCAATAAGAGGAGCTTTAGCAGATTGTCTTTGGAGTGATCCAACAACAAAAAACATGGTTGAATATTTTAAGCCTTCGGATAGATCACTGGTCAGTCTAAAGTTCACTTTTTGTAGCATTTGAAGTTTCTGAAACTTCGCGTGTCAACTTTAACATGAAATAAGTTCTTGGTTCATTAATCAATTTTAGATTTTTGAACAGAATCATGTTACCTATCCATACTACAAAGTTTGGAAAACGAAATCTCGTATTTGTCACTATAAGTTTCACATAATCATAAATAATTGAAGTTGTAACGCTATTGATTGTATTTATGGATGAAACTCTATTATCGACCAGAATTTTGATATTTTGTCATCGATGTAAGTTTCCTTACATTTCAAAATTTTGAAGTGAAAAATGTCAATTAAAATAAAATGTTATCGATTGGTACACATAGTATTAATATTGTGTAATAACTTCCCATATATCACTTTCTGAAGATCGAGTCTAATAAATTATGCATTATACTGTATTGCGTTCATGGAGGGTTGTCCCCAAAGTGCCCATTAATAGATGATGTTCGTTAGATTAATAGAGCTGTTGAAGTCACTGATTGCGAAGCGTTAGCTGATTGTATTTGGAGCGATCCAACAATTTAAGAGAATATATAATATTTTTAACCTTCTAAATAAGGTGCCGGCTAAGAATATGGTCCAAAAGCTGTTTTTGAATTTAATAGTTCAAATAATATTAAGTTTATAGCAATGTCACGCTAGTTAGTGCACGAAGGATACCAATGGTTCTTTGATTAAACTTGTGTTTAAATATGGTCATGTCCAGATTTTAAATATAGGTTCAAAAATAGTGCTAGTATTATGAAGATTGATAACTAACTCAATTGCAATATTTTATAATATACCACAGTTGATAAGTAGAGTGAGTGAATAATACATTAATGTATATATGTATATAAATTAAGTTGCCTTGTTTAAATACTTTGGATATAAACAAGACGTTGTAGTGCAGTGGGAGCACGGATATTATTTTGAACACTCATAAGTTTCTTAATCAGACTCAGGTTCGATTCCTGGCGACGTCATTATTGTGAAATATCTAATTACAAAAATATTTGATTTTGTGTTGATTATTTAATTATAACACTCCAATGTGAAACTATAAACTAATATAACATAACAGAATTATTATATAGAGTAATAGGTTGGGTAACAATACAGTATTACTATTCATTATCACTTTATATGATAAAATTAATATTCAGAGATACTTTACAAAATATACCAAAAGAGTTTCACTTTATGGAACAAGAATTTGCTACTCATATACATTATATATTTCAATATGTCTTTAGCTATCTGTAATTATTATATAATTAATATAATCATATTACCTAATCATTCTTAAAACTACATTTTCACTTGAAAGTCCTTTTTCTGTGGAATTCGATGTTCATTTCCATTTTCTTCAGAACGTTTTCCCTCGTCAAAAAGCTTTTAACTTTTTGAACCAAAAGTTGAAACTTTTCCGTTTTTTCTATGAACATTTTATTCGCGTTAAATTGCTAAACATGAAATACTAAATCCTACTCATCCGCTCCAAGGTTCTGTGTGAGTAATTGTTCGTATTTCGATTTGGTTTATTGTATTTTTGTATTTGGTTCGTTATTTAATTTAACTATGTGGTCCAGTTTAATTTGAAAACGGAGTTAGGGTTCTTGAAAGGGGTAAACGATTTAAAACGGAGGTGGAGTGGGAAGTATTTGCGATTTCCGAACGTATTTTTGTTCTTCTTGCAAAAGTGATTATTAGTTATCAATTTACTCCTTAAGGAGTTTTAAAAATTATCTGTTGGTATCCCACTGCTTGTCAATCCTGGAGATTTAAGAATCTGATAGTTTCTTCTTCTGTACTACAGTAAGGACCTTCTTCTTGTAAATTGTAACACTGCTGAACTGGTTGAAGCAGAACATGGTCTTGGTCGGAAGGCCATACAAATGCAACGAAAGCAAGTCCTCGATAATATCTCTATTTTACTCAAAGAACGGATCGCTAAAAACTAGCTTTGGAATGGAGAAACCAGTACGCCTCTTTTACTAACGCCTCTCAAACAGTAAAGTCTTGAAATGAAGCAGTTTCTGATCTAAGGACAATACCTGAATATTATCTGGCCGCAGAACCTAGTAACAAAGCGCCAAAAAAGACTTATGCGATAAACACAAGGACAAATCTTCAGGATACAGTTGACCGTCCAAAATATGCTTCATCAGTGTAAATTTTGCACACACCTGATGCACAAACACTTCTGAATAAAATGAAACACTAATTAACCCGCCCAACTTCTAAAAAACTGGCTCAAGTTCAAGAGGTTACTCAATCACATTTAACAAATCTGTACCAGGACTTACCGCTCTTAGATTTAACTAATAAAAGAATGCAGCACGTATAAGCTAATTGCATAACTCAGATACTGATATATCTAGAGTATTAGAGATGCTTGAAAGATAGGTAAACAAAGTACTCATTTGATGTGAAATAGATATTAATACTTACACAAAATATACACAAATATTATATTTTCACTTCCAAATGCGCCTGTCACAATCAGTTCCTCAATCTAATGCATCAACCGTTAAATAATCCATTTAATCTGTAACAAAGACATAAGTCTTTAAAAACCCATGCGAAGAAGAATTTGGAAAAGAGTGGGCGTTCTTTTCTCCAGATGGATCTGCCTACAAAGGCACATGGTTAAAGGCCCTGCGTCACGGGTATGGTGTTCATGTATATCCTAATGGAGATGTATATAAAGGTGAATTTAAAGCAAATTTACCTCATGGATAGGGTTGTTTTTACTCTCGTAATCCTAAACAAACTTCTGAAAGTAAAAAATAAATCTTATAGTTCCCAGAAAATGAAGCCGCGTTGACACTAATATACGAAGGTCAATGGGAGAAGGGATATCGTCAAGGCTTTGGGCGCTTCTATTATTCTCCAGTATCGTTTTATTGCGGTTACTGGCACAGTAATATGAAACACGGTTACGGTATTTTATTTTATAGCCCAGAAACTGAGCGTTCTTCTGTTTTGACTGCTGCTTAGTAGTAATAGTAAACACATGTTGTTGTTTCCCATGGTGTTAGTACTATTAAAAGTTCAAGATATGAATTTGGTCCAATATTCATTGGATAATTTCAAGAAGATTCTAGAGCTGGCGAAGGAAGAGTTATTTATCCAAACGGCGATGTATTTGTAGGTATTTTTGATGCAAATGCTGCATAAGGATAAGGTGTATTGTACTTTGTAGAAAAACATTCTCGTTAATTATCTAATTACGCATTAGGTTAATCTGTTTGCAGTTAGATATTTACTGATTATTCATACATTGATTATGAAACTATATTGTAAGCTTGGGCTCATATATGTGGTGGCTTCCCTACATTATCATATGATGTTTATCAATCATTGCATGAAAAGTTCCCATGTGATTGGGAGGCTAAATTCTAACCAGACGAGCATGCTTATCCATATTCCTTCCGAGCTGAAAATAATCCTAAAGCTGCTTAAATTATTATTGAAACAGATTCAGTTGAAGTAATGTGTAGAAATCTTCCTGTTAAAATGAGACCTGACTAAAACGAAGCTGCGAAAATGCTACATTTACCTGTAGAAGATGATGGTAAAACTGTACCTGTAAATATGCTTGTTGATCCAGTAGGAGTTCTGGCAGAATAAATAGCAAAGTGATATATAACTCATTTAATAAAAGCTCAATAGATATCATCACTAGAAATTTGATTCTATTATTGTCAACATGTCAAATAACTTGATAACATGTTAAAATAATTGGATATGATTATTTTGTTGTTATTAAATTTACGAATCCACTATATAGCCTTCTAATTTAGTTAGTATTTTTTAACATACTTTTTCTTATTTGTTACAATTATATGGTTGAAACTTCAACATACTTCATTTTATTTGCCATTAGATTTACATATTTTGGGGGAATACTTTGATTTTCAATTAAATATTATTAATAGTTAGGATGTGTTTACAACGAAACTGTGTTTACTATGAAATTTCTCGTAATATTTAAGTGAACTAATTATTTTAATTCACTTAGAGGTGCTATATTCATAATATTATTACCGCTAACATCTAAATATTTAATACTTACTAATTTTTTCAGTGATTATATCTCAAATATATTATTATCATTAATTAGTAACCAATTTAATTAATTCATTTTATATAGCGAATTAATATCGTTAATATTATTCCATCCCGCATTTAATTTTCTTAGTTTTATCAAATTTAATAATGGATGAATTGATTATATTATATTATACTGCATATTTAATTCCTCTAAATTGAATAATTGTTACAAAGCAGTGATATTAGCAATACTACATTAATCAATTGATAATTTAGTAAGCTATTTTAAATACTTAATTGATTCCATATCTATACCATAATTCTATTAGATCTAATATTCATTAATATGATTCTTCATTCAATTGTTATAATAGAAATTAGATTCTGTTATAGAATTAAAGTTAGTTTTAACGTAATTTTTGCAACTGATAATATATTTTCTCTTTCTTTTATTTAATAGAAAATTTAGAAGCTAAATAAGTATTTTATAAATTTATTAAACATCTATTTACATTATTTAGGTTTGTAATCTTATGTTCGTTTATCTCATTCAATATCAGTTAACATTCTATTTATGATCCCATTATCTATTGAAGTGTTTCCATATAAAATATATTTATAGTGTACCCTCATATTAATTATAATCTTTTTAATTATTGAATTGATTTAAATTGTCTCAAATTAATTTAAATTTTAAGTGATGCAGAGATTTATGATTAAAATAACCAAGAATTACATAAATATTATTTATCTTTGTATATTATATTTTATTTGTGGATAGTCATGATTTATGAGATGAAGATGGAATGATTAAATTGAGCCTTAGTACTGATGACAAGGTTACAGTTAAGTGAGTCATTTTATTTTATAATCTTTTATTTTTTCAAACTTCAATTCCGTGCGCAGTGAGTATTTCCTTCATTTTAGCAACTGAAACGCGAATATTGAAGTCTTGGTCCGTTTTGAGCACAGCTTACTTTGATAACATATCCATTTGATTCACATTATCATACATGTGCAATAATTTTGTGAAATGTTTATATTGAATTATTATATGTGGGATTTCTTGTTTTTGAATTTCCTCTCCGTTGAGTATTTTTCGAACAAGCTCTTCTCCTTGTTTTCTCCTCTTTTCAAATAGTTCGTATTTCTTTTTAAGTTATTCGGCCGTTAGATTCGGAAATTGCAACTTCCTGATAAGTTCCCATTTCTTTCCGTGAACAATAACGGAACCGAATAGTTGCCCGAATTCTGCACCACTCCAGCGCTTGTTCTTTTTAAGATTCAGAGATTTGGTTTGGTGATTATATTATTTTCGGCATTAATTCGCAGTTCTGTTCAACTTAGCTGAAATTAAACGCCAGTTTATGCGGTTGTTACTGGTATTTTCTAGAATTAGTTTGAATAATGTGTTTCGTTCGGACTTTGACCACTGTTGACGCTACATTTGGAACGGAAAATGAGAATATGCAGTTTTATTAATTATATAGTTGTATATAAATATTTTGTGAATCATGAGATCATATTTAGTGAGCTTATAAAACAGAGACTTCTAAGATCAATAAGTCAGTTTTCACCTTTTAAAATTTATTCTTATATTTTAAAAATTTTAATATACGGTCTTTATTCGTTCAGTTACAATGGATACAACTCGTTTACATACATCGAATCAAAATAGATTGTTTATATACAAAATATGAAATTATAAAGATAATCGCTATCAACTATACGGACTCTATCCAAAGATAAATTTCACCGAATTTGGAGTGATTACAAAATGATATTCAATATTTTACACTGAATAATTATTTCACTCCACACCGAAATATTAGTAGTCAATGTCTTATTGAAGCATCTATTCATCCTCGCTGTCACTATAATCCATTGGGAACAAGGTTCTATTTACTTCCTGTTGCTGTTGTTCTTACCACTGACGTTTATTAATTGTAGTTTAAGCAAAACCCATAATTCTCTCTGCATCAGACAACACATACAATCTTAATGGTTCTTATGTTGTATTAGAACGAATCAACTGAGTTTTCTCGAATCCATGGATGATAACACTTGGCTTTATCATTGAAATAGCTTTCTTTACGTGCTCCCAGCACAACTAGCGATTTGGTTTTGGAATTTTTACCTTTTTATCTGGCACGATTATGCCCAGTGGCGCATCTTTATATTAAATTAATCTGTGCTATTCAAGACAATAATTATGATGGATCCCTCTTAAATATGCTTTGAATGGACCATTTACTGAGACGTCAAGCACCTGATTTTGTGGAGTTGTGTTTTTTGGCACGTACACTACATGACATTACTAGGATATGATTGTCAGAAACTCTTCGGCATTTAAATCACGTTATCCAGTTAATTGGCACCAAATCAAATATTACTCGTAGTGATTTTATAGTATTTTGTTAATGTTGTGAGAACTACAGTTATCTAGTGTTAAACAAATATCTCCATGTACTTTAATATACGGAAGTATTACGTTTTTCAGATAAAGAAGCATCGCTTAGTAAGTCATCCACCCACTATTATTAGTGAATGCACAAACAGCATCTGGATCGTCTACTGGCAACTAATTCAACTAATCAAAGAAAGTTTTATCAGCTAAAGGTAAAGTATCTGAATTGAAACAGTTTTTAGAGCGGCGGTACCAGTTTATGCTTTATTATTGATGTATCCCAAGAACTTTGGTAAACACATCATTTTACAAACTGAAGTTTCATCACAGTTTAATATTTAAGCTACAACATCTTAAACATCTTGAAGATATTAACCTGTAACTCTTACGAACTATTCTGGAGTAAGCCTGGTTTTCTTACTACAAGGGACTTACAAGCTAATATTCTAACGTGACATAAAGTTTTAGAAGTAACAGTTAGAAGCTTCAAATTTCCTTTCCTTATCATCAGGAGGTAGACTTGATTTAATCAGCTCTGCTTGCATTCTAAGATCTGAAATGTTCAAACAAACGTTAGCTTCAAAGAATTGCTTGAGTCCCTCTTCAATTTTTGGGAAAGTGCTTTTTCTTGTTCTTATTCTATCTAGCTCGAGAATCTTCTCACCATTGGCCTGGAGTATTTTGTTTTGATACTCCTTTCTCAAGAAGTTTTGCACACTGTGTTCTTTTACATTGCTCAGAGCAAAATAAGTAACAGTATTAATCATGGCTGTACAAGGACAAGCAAGAAATTCAACTTTATAGTGCTTAATAACTTCCTACTTGAGTTTGTAAGAGAAGCTTTAGCGCTTTTTGTTAACCACTTTCACAGGCTGGGCTCTGTTTTAAGTGATAGGTGCAGCTGGTGATGCTGGTTGAACCTACTAGTTTTGGACTTACGCCTAGCAAGTATTGGCTGCAGTTGACGTATAGGAATAATAATAACCCTATGACTGATCAGCTTCTTAGCCTGAGACTTAGCTCTTTGGAAATGGAGGACGACTCATGGAAGTTCATTGGCAAATAAAGAAGTGGAATACATGAAATGGTAAAGAAGCTTGAAATCAGCTGGTTAGCCCAAATAAAGGCGTCTTGTTTACATACAAATTTGGTTTGCTTAGCTACAAATTTGGTTTGCCTATATACAAATAAGTTGAGATATCTACATAAAAAGTGAAATGTATATGAGCAATTTGTACCTAGTATATATATGAGTTGTATCCATTGTAACTGAACGAATAAAGACCGTAAAGATACATACATATGTCATATCTTTTAAATAGTTAATAATAGCTTTATCATTGTTTGTACTTATCAGAATACTGCTAAAATATCTATTGCTAAAATTGAAAATATAATGACTCACTTAACCTTATCATCAGTACTAAGGCTTAATTCAATAATTCCATCTTCATCTCATAAATCATGACAAATTAATCTAAAATTGAAAATATAAACATACAAATATTCACCACGAATCAATTGGCCCAGTCACTTGCGTAACTGCACTAGGTATAATTTCAATCTTCTGAACTGGCGACTGAGAATAAACGTTCAGCAGTGGTTAATTCATTGCCGCCCGTTTTCCAAGGAAGTAACAGGAAACAGCTACAATAACGATCACAATAGCTATGACTGAGCACCCGATGATAATTCCAATTTATTGACTTGTTAATTCGTCATTTTTGTATCCAGTGCTGATGGACACATTCTTGAAACTCTCATCTGTAATTGAAAAAGGATCTGCGAGATCTGAAATCACGATCGTTCCAGTGATGTTGGTTCTCAGCGCGTCGAGGATGGCGTCGCAGCTGGGATTGTACGGGGCTGTGTCGGCGCACGTGAATTCCACGTCCACCTCGCCTTTGTCTTCGACGGCGACCGTTTTGGTGAAGACAAGCGCTGGGGCTCCGTAGATGTTAGGCGTCAAAGTGACTTGCAGCGGAGCTCCGGTCTGGTGGCAGCCAGATTTAAACTCAACGGAAAACTTCCCGTCGTCGAGCTCGGCCTCGAGGTAGATGTAGCACGGCTGGGCTAGAAGAGAAACGAATAGCATTTAGGAGTGGTGCGATAATCTACGACGCAAACGTTAAAACGCGGGCGAATAGCACAATCAACACGAGTTTATCCAGTTTATATATAAATAAGCAAAATAATGAATTCAGTTTAAAACAGATTATTATTTTTTAAATATTGGAATATAACGAGATTAGGTTACCTACTTTATAAATTGAAGTTTACATCAATAAATTAAGTAGAAAATAAGAATACATTATTATATATATTATTATATATATTCGTTATTATATCTACACTACTTATTATTTACAAAATTAAAAGTACTTTATATAGCGTATGTGCACGATTGGGTGTAAAGTGGTATTTTATTGTTTTTATTATCACTTTCATAATGACTAAAATGGAGGAAAATTCTTGATAAAAATTGTCGGACTAACAATAATATTTTTTGCACGGAAATGATACAAATACAGTGAGGGTTTTGGCCTAAAATAATCATTTCTGGACAAATAATAGAATTTCTGGACAGGATTTTTGGATTCTAAAAATTTCTGGACAAAATAAAAATTGTTGGACAGGATTTGTCCGGAAATATTTAGAATAATAAAAAATTATGGACTCGCAATAATTAATTTTGGAACTGCTGTAACACATATTTCTGCATTGAAACTTCAAGTAGTTATAAACTTTACTTCATTATCCAGATTTGCTAAATAATCTTAAATAGGATGGAAACCGAGAAATTCCCAACAGTTAATAAAAGTTGTTGGTAGTATAATAACTTGAAAGTTTTGGAACACGTAAAGCCTATTACTGTAATAAGAGAAGAAATTAACTTTGTGACAAAACACGTGATATTATACTTATGATATATTTGCATTTAGTATAATATATAATTGATATCTAGTTGGTAAAGCAATATATTATTTGAAAACATTTATTTTCACTATCTTATTATTCAAATTTTAATGAATTAAAAATTATATAAAACATAGAAAATCATCGAGACTTTTGATATTTTGCTATAATATATTATATATATTATGTTTCACAAATCAATGTTAGAAACAAAGATAATTATTGATATTGAAGAATATGTTAAAAACAACTTTATAAACCATAATATTCTTTTGTTCCGCTTCTCATCTACATGCTAACTATACTATATATTTACGCTGCGACCTCCTGCACAACGAAGTTGACCATCCTCATGAACGGAATGTCCGTTAATGTGAAGGATTTCTGCCCGCTGAACACGAACTGCCTGAACATGCCTTTTGATACCTTCATGAAAGAGTATATTCCAGAAGATTAAAAGGAAGGACTTACCGATTTTACGGACCAGGTATCCATTGACAAGATAAACATGTGCAACATCTGGCCAGCTGATAATTGCACCACACCCGAAACGTGCACCTACTACAAATAGTGCAGTCAAACGTGCTCCTCTTAGTGCGTTTACAACCCAAATACTTTTACAAGGTTCATTCAGCCGGACATTAAGTTCGATGGGAACCAGAAGAAAACGTTCAACATGACGTTGAACGGGATGTTTTACTGTGAAGGCTCTTCAAAACTGAGCGCTGGAGCTGGAGTGGGCATTGCAATTGGAGTAATTGTTACAGTTTTTGCGGTTCTCTTGGTTGTTTATTTCCTTTTTAGAAGAAGTGGAGGGGAAAAGATTAAGACATAAATGACGAACACTTATATATGAGTGAAAAGACATACATATTTTAACATATTTTTACAATTATTAAATATTTAAACATTAAGTATCATTAAGTTATTAAGTAAGTTATTAAGACTAAAAAATATTATTATAAGAAGACATCACTCCGTAAATTACGTCTATACTGGTCACCATTTTTCTCTGATGATATTATTATAAGTAGTTTTTCAAATAAAATTATTCCAGTTAGTATCATTTATACTTAGTTACTTATTGAAAATATATAATAAATCATCATTCACACTGTAAATTACGTCTATATGGTACATCCTTTTTATCTGGTCTCACCACGTTCTTTTCTAAACCAAAATCAAAATACACAATACTCTCTTACAAGTCTAGCATGAAAAAGTCTAGTCACAGAAATCTCTGTTAAATAATATATATATTGTAAAAATATATTTGTTCATCATATAATATGAATCAAAATATTTTCACTTCAATTATATGAATGAGGACGACTGGCTTACCGACAAATAAGTATGATTTGATTTGGGATTTTTAAATTAAAATTAAAATGTTATTAAAACACTGTAATAATAATAAAATATTTTTTATTTTCATTCATCAAATGAAGGCCACACATAATCCAAGAATTATATGGGATCATGACCAAATTATCTCTGAAGGCAATAGAAATCGAAGTAGAGTTACTTTTTATTTATTTAAATTGAACCATGAACGCTAGTTTTTTTTTTCAAAGCGCCGTGTGATCCTTCTAAACCGTTAATGTTGTTGGTAGGATCCTCTGGGTCAGCAAAGTGTTCTGAGTGGTTGACTGACTTATGTACAAAAGTTGATGACAGATGCTTATATGTGGCAAGTCCGTCAGAATATACCGTGTCACCGATTTTACAATATTTATTAATAAGAGGTTATACTTCTTCGATACTTCTTCCCAAAATATAGAAGCAACGGAATATCCTTGACTATCTTCCGCGTATAGAAAAGAACCATTTAGTTGTTCCTTTAGTTGGTTCTCCCCTATGATACTTTACACGTGCCCCTACGAATTCATCAATTTCTTTGTCTTCTCCATCATAAAACTATATACGTTCAAGATATTTTTAACAATATTCACGAAATTGATCAAATACTCTGTCCACAGTTCTTTCATTAACAAAATATTTTGCTGCAGCTGATGCAGCAGTACTATTACTTGCACATTCAACAATAAGCTGGAAGTGACGATCCCATTACATAGAATGGAACCCAGCAAGCGGAGTCCCGGCCCATAAATCATGTCTTTTTTTACAATTGGTATTTATGCAAATGAATATATTTCCCACCAGCTTTACAGGATGAAAACACTTGGTGCATTATTTAGGTAATGGTGGAGCACGGTTAAATTTCTTAAATTTAGCGTAGAAAGATATGTTATCAAGAAGAGTAGGTTTGAAAGCTTCCATTAGAAGTGGGTGGTTACAAGAAATGATTTTTATGGTATAATAAGACTTTATTATTATAAACTCCCATGAACCTCACTAAATCATACTTCTGTGTCGGAAAGCCGGACGACTTGTATGAAACTGAGTTGAAATTAGAAAAATATTTGTATTCATCCAAATAATTAGCAATTTAACAATTAAAAAATATAACAACTCTCTAATATAAACATAATAATAGCTTGTGGTGCAGTTATGCAAAATCTCACAGTTAAAAGTAAGGACAAAAGAAAAGCTCAAAGAATAATTGTACACGGCGATATAGATTTGTAGAAATTAATAAGCCAAAATTTGAAGAGTTTATATTATAAATAATAGACAAATTAAAGGAATTGTATGTTAAAATGATGAAAAAATATTTATTATGTCAATCAATAACATGGTTGATGGGTAATTATATTATTACATTTAATCATATGGATAACATTAACTTGATGGTGCTAATCGTTGCTACAGTTCTGGAAATTGTGTTAAACGTTATATATTTAGTAAGTAAGAACAACAACTGATTATTAGAAATATAACAGAACATGGTGGAAGATAGGGAATACAGAATCTTTGGAATAAAGAAAATGGTTAAGGACTACATTGCAGCTATAAGTAATTATTAAGAAAGGTTTAAAGTATTCAGTAGAAATATTTTCGAAAATTAATATTACAAACATTTGTGCATGATACTTTATAATAAGAAAAGCTTCAATGGTGATAGCGTTTAAAGAAAGTTAATAATTACAAATATAAATTATATGAACTTTATAAAGAAAAAACTTTGTAATAAAGTGAAAAATTTATAAACATAAAATTATTTAACAAATATATTTAAATCTAATCATACACCTCAATTGTATGGGTGATGATTTATATAATAATGAGTTAGAACTTCAAAAAGTTATTTTCTAGACAAAATAAATTGCATTTTAGCAATTAAAAAATGCGACTACTCTTAAATACAGCCATAGTTATTGCTTATGGTGCAGTTTTGCGAAATCTCATGGTTAAAAGTAAGGATCTTAAAGATAAAGTACAAAAAATAACTGTACTCGTCGATGCATATGCTAATCTATATCAGGAGTGTAGCTTAAGTTATTTGGAATTCCCGGTTAGAGAACTATTGAAGGAATAATGTGTTAATAGAACGATAAGGTATGTACTCTTAACATTGATAACATTGTTGATGAGTAACAATATTACTACATTAAGTTGTTTGGAGAGCATCAACTTGATGGTAGTGATCGTTGTAATTATATTGGAAACAAAATTAAACGTTATATATTTAGTGAACGTGAAAACCAATTAATTGTAAGAAATTTGATACAATACGGCGGAAGACAGGGTATAAAGAGTCTTTGGAACGATCAATGCAATAAAGGGTTGAAGTGTAGTTATCAATCTCTATTGAGAAGAGTAGAGAAAATATATACAACAAGTAAAGATTGTATTTTACGAAATAAACGTGTAAACTTCATAATAAAAACTTATGTCAATGACGCCCTGGAAAAATAATAATTGTAATGGTGAATAATTTAATAATTTTGTGAATAATAATAATTTTCACAAAGGATGTTTTTCTCAGTTTTTAAAAGAATAATTAGAAAAAGAAGACAAGTGATAAATTTATATTGTATTGTTGATTACCTGCTTTTCATGTTTTCCTCCGTATATTAATTATTTTGAGCGGTCTAAAGTCTTGTTTTAAGAGAGTAAATCGACTATTTAATTATTGCAGTAAACTATATGTATTTTAACTGCAAAACTATATGTGTTTTAATGAATTTTATATGAAGATGTCATTGTAAAATATAGCCTTAAAACACCATTTTCCGTTACCGGTTTCAAATTACATTTCCTTACACTAGTATAAATAACCTTACACTAGTATAAATAATTTATAGAAGATTTCGTTTACAACTTATTTACTTTATTTTTTATTAGTTTATTTGCCTTTAAAATGTTATTTAAACGAATATAATTCAAGAAAGCAAAAACAACTTTCATACTCTCCCGGTTGGAACTGGAACCAACGGCATGGCCCCGAACTGCTGAACGGGCGGTTGTTGCTGGTAAATGTTGAGCAGGGGCTGCTTCAGGGCCGCGTTCTTCTTCTTGTAGTAGCAGGCAACGCATACGATGATGACAATGAGCACGACTCCGCCGACCGAGCAGCCGACTATGATTCCGATCTCTTCTCCATCGAGCTTGTTGTCCTTGTAGTCCACCTCGATGAACACGTTCGGGAAGGTTTCGTCCGGGTGCGCCACCGGGTTGGCGAGGTCTGCGACCACAATCGTGCCAGTGATATTGGTCTTCAACGCGCTGAGAGCGGCGTCGCAGTTCGCGTTGTACGGGATGATATCGGCGCACCTGAAGTCGACCTTCACCTCGCGCTTCGGATCAACGACGGCCGTTTTGGAGAACACCAGCGGCGCGCCATTTATGTTCGGCGTGAGAGTTACCTGCAGCTACGACCCCAACAGCTGGCAAAGCGAAGTGAACTCGACCGTGAAGTAGCCCTTGTCCAGCTCGGCCTCGAGGTAGATGTAGCACGGCGTCGCGGCTAAAACAGATATCGCTAACATTTGGGAGTGGGTGTGTTTAATCTGCAAACACAACGGACGATACGTGAGTGACTAGAAAGCGCAGTTACAAAACGTTCTTGTATACGTCCATGTTATCAACTACGAACCTCAGTTCTATTCCTAATAGAAGTGTACATTAAAACGATTTAATAACTGGATCTTAGGAGAAGAACGGGCGTTTGATTGTAGAGGAAAATATGAATTTACGTTTGTGAATTCGTGTTATCAAACATTTTGTTTTACAAGAAACAATAAAACAGCGTCATCATATATAATAATTACTGCACATTTTGATTTCATGAATAGTATTATCTACTTCATCATATATTGGATGATACTCATATTTAAAAAATTATATTATTATTTATTATATACTGGATCACTAATTTTCAAGACTAAAACTAACCAGCTGCATAGTTAAAATAGAAGTAACAAGATACTGATACTACAACTATGATAAGTACAATCCCAGCAACTGAGCACCCCACGATAATTCCTATTTATTAATTAGTCAGTTTTCCTTTTTTATAGTCCACGTCGATGAACACATTCTGGAATGTCTCGGCTGGATTAGCCAACGGATCTGCGAGATCTGAAATCACGATCGTTCCAGTGATGTTGGTTCTCAGCGCGTCGAGGATGGCGTCGCAGCTGGGATTGTACGGGGCTGTGTCGGCGCACGTGAAGTCCACGTCCACCTCGCCTTTGTCTTCGACGGCGACCGTTTTGGTGAAGACAAGCGCTGGGGCTCCGTAGATGTTAGGCGTCAAAGTGACTTGCAGCGGAGCTCCGGTCTGGTGGCAGCCAGATTTAAACTCAACGGAAAACTTCCCGTCGTCGAGCTCGGCCTCGAGGTAGATGTAGCACGGCTGGGCTAGAAGAGAAACGAATAGCATTTAGGAGTGGTGCGATAATCTACGACGCAAACGTTAAAACGCGGGCGAATAGCATAATCAACACGAGTTTATCCTCCAGTTTATATCTTAGGTTATCTTAGTAGTGTTTTCGATAGATAACATATTTCTTAAAGGAGTAACATACATAATAATATACTACAGTTAAATATTTTAATTCAATATTTTGTCATTAAGAAGTTATAGAACTCGTATTAAACATTCTAATATTCAGCTTTATGTATAATTTATAACTTCATTGTAATACTAGACAATATATTTGTGGCATTTACTAGTATGTACGAATTCTACATAATACTGGATTCGTTACTATCTTTTAACATAAACCTAATTTGAATATTTATATACTTAAAACATCAAAATATTAAAATGAAATAAAACACACTTGCCGACAAAACTAAACTTCTTGAACTAGATTTTCTTTCACCTTCATTTTTACAGGTTGTGTGCTTCTGTGTAACTATCTAGTTATATCGGGAATTACTAAATATTGTTATATATTATAATTATTCAAAGATGGGTATCTACAATTTTCAATAATCAGTACTATTTATGATATATAATATGAATTAAGATTACACTAAGTGCTTATTAAATCTGGACATGAAACTATGAACACTTATCGCACGCTTTAATACGTGATTTGTATTAGATATCTATGCTCCACTTCACAATGAAACGCCAAGCTCCCAAGCACACCCTGAGTCTGAAGAACCTGAAGAACTACTCGCTTCCGGCCATCCAGTCCCTTGCCAGACAGCCTCCGAAGAAGCTGCTCGGCATCTTCCTATCGCAGGAGAACCTGCTTCAAAACCACTGCGATATTACTCCGAAAGCGGTCGACCAAGTGCAGGTCTAAGACTTTTTCAACCAATTTAAGCTTATTGTTGGTGATGATTCCTGTGATAACACCGAACAGCTGAACGAGCTTCAGAACCTGAAGGCTGGAATTATCACCAAAACAAACGTTTTGAAGCAGCAACTTGAAATAGTTAATGTTTTAAACGACTTTTGTTCTGACTAATTAATAATTATTTTCGATCGCGCTCATTGGCTACACAAAAGAATATTGATAAATTCAGTAACTTCTAAGTGAGATATAAATAGGATAAGAAATATATTATCATTTGAAACTCAATTCACCACTGTGCTTACTATGTACCAACTGGCAATGGCGCTGCAGCGAAGTTTTTAACTGGTGCCTGTTATTGGTAAACGTTCAATAACGGTTGTTTCATGGCTGCGTTCTTCTTAGAGCAGTAGCACGAAACCCAAATAATTATAATGATCAATACGACTCCTCCTGCGGAACACCCGGCAATAATCCCAATTGTAGCTCCACTGAGACCTTAATTCTGCACTTCAACTTCAACAAACACGTTTAAGGTCTCAATAACACTATTTTCAGTTATCAGAAGTTATCCGGTTATGTTCGTTTTAAGGTTCTTCAGATCCGTTTCACACTACTGGTCGTAAGGAATGATGTCTCTGCACGAGAACTCGACCTGGGCTTTGAATTTCTTTTCAACGGCGATTGTTTTAGTGAAAACGAGCGCACGTGGAGTTTGTGGAGTGAAAGTAATCTGTAATAAAGTTCCGAATGGTTTACAGGACTGGAACTCGATTTCGAAGGTGTTTTCTTTCAGTTCGGCCTCTGGGCTGAAGTAGCAGACGGAGATAGAACTGGATAACAACAGCATCATTGGAGTGGAGAGTTGTTTATGGTTTTGATATTTATTTATCGAATTAAATGTTAATAATGAGACGTGTTTTCAAATACAGGAATAAATACGTTGGATAAAAGTCCAAAAGTAAATCTAATTTTTTAGTGGTTTAGTTGAAGAATTGGGCAGAATGAACGATAATTATATGATTGTATACAAGAAAAGATTAGAAAAGATGTCAAAACCTGGAACATGAGTGATCCAATAAAAAGATTTGTTTATCACACGATCACATAATTTAATACACTTTCCAACCAAAAGTTAAACAAAAATAACAAAAATATTTTCAAAATATACTGGGGTCACCGGAACTAGTTGATCAGAGGGTTATCTGGTGTTTAAATAAGAGATTTGTGTGTTTTCATATTATATAATGAACAGTATCACTTCTAAGTACCAGTAACTTCATTTATTTTTAATTTAATCACTTCATATAAAAAAGCGGCTACTAACCCATAGAATAATTTGGGAAGATATACTACTTCATCGAGGTTATTAACTATTAACAGAATAGAGCTGGGTCGAGAATACTTCATGGTTGATATTGAACTAAATTTCTCATGATTCATCTCTAAACTAAATTTTGCAAATTACAAAGGTACAAGTTTTGTTAGAATAATTTTACTACTACGCGAAGAAGTTGATTAGGGCCCTGCATATAATTTTAATTGAGATGTCTTGTTAAGGCTTCTAACTTTTTCAACTTCGGAGTGGAATTAGTATTCCAATATATTTTCTTTTCTACAAATTGAATTATTTGTTACGTTCGCTTCAATTACGCAGAAGTCTATCATGTAACTCTGGATGGCGCCAACCAAAATAATTCCTAAAAGTTTCCCATAAATAAATTTACATGATAAGTTACGAACTTGGAATAAGAAAAGATGAATGCCGACTTTCAGTTAGCATATTGAGTAGAATTGCTGCTTTTTACGAGTACGCTTAAAGATTTAGGTCGATGATCCGTTTTTCTACTTAGCTGATCCCAATATCAATCTCTTTATGAACTATAAAAGCTGTGTTCATTGATCACAGTGAAGACTACTTTATGATGATTGCTATCTATGCAGTATACAATCACAGCTTGAATTGAAAAGAGTACTTTTTTATTTTATATCTCAAATCCAATTTGAAGTGAGAAGTTTACAACATTAAAAATTAGTATGACGTGAATAAATAACTAATATTTATAGTTACAGATGGAAATTAATATATTCTCACTATTACCCGAGTTATGGGCGTATTTTCTCTGATCAACTAGTTCCGGACTGACCCCAGTACTTCATAAGTTCGAAGAGCTAATGGACGAAAGATCACAACAAAACTTTATGTTTTGTAAAACTTATATGTTCTTTTTGCGGTATGAGAAGCATCTTTAATATTTAATTTAATATATTTATCTGTTATTTAAAAGATCATATAACTTTAAATTAGCTAATTATACTACTAATTGTGTAATACTTATCAGTCAACAAATTCTTAAGACTGCACATCTTCAGTTATCATATTTAAATACCTAGATAAACAGTTATAGATTGTAATGAAGAGTTGACAATAGTAATATTTACAATGATTTAGTGACGATATACAAAATATTATAAACTTTCTTGATTTCATGATGTAAGATATGAAATAAGATTACACTAAGTGCTGCTTATTAAATATGTATACGAAAAATATAAACAATAAATGTTGCACTTTTAAATTGTCGTTTGGCGGATAAGATATATGTGGTCCCACTTCCCAATGAAACACCAAACCAAGCACTCCATGAGTCTGAAGTACCTGAAGAACCACTCGCTTCCGATTATGCAGTCCTTTACCAGGTAGCCTCCAAAGAAGCTGCTGAGCATCTTCCTTTCGCAGGAGAACTTGCACCAGAAGCAGAATTCTGTAACTCCGAAAGCTGCCGATAAAATAGAAACCAAAGACTTTTTCGACCAATTTCGGTCAAGCTCAAGCAACGACTCCTTTGGTAGCGACGAACATCTGTAAGAACTCAGGTAGCTGAAACAGAGAATTCTCAATAAACGCGACGTGTTGAAGCAACTTATGGAAAAAATGGACACACTGAAAGATATCAGTGCCGCCCACAAAAGCATGATTTCCAACATGAACGACGACAAACGTTTGTATCTCAACAGACTCGCGAATGCCCACAAGTACAAATGCTGAGTGATAGAAATAGATTATATTTAATTTAGAAGATTACTATTGTTTAAAACACTGAATATAATGTCTGTGTTTAAGAACTGAGTCTCTTTTATATGACTTGATATAATTATAAAAAATATATTTAAAATAGTTTTCATCAATCTAGTTTCTTCTCGTGCAAATCTACAGCTGTAAATAATAAAAAATTACAATTGTGATGATTATCTACCTACATTATACTTGCATAATTTTTACATTTATACATATAATTTGGACAAGACCAAACAGTCACGCATGTTTGGTTAAAATGAAATTAGTAACCTTCAGGGGCAAGTTAATGAGACCTTGCTATTAATTGTATACCATTTGATCTGCTGAATTCTTCAACTGCTTTTGGACCGTATTCGTAGCCAGCACCTCTATCTGAAGGCTTAAAATATTCAACCATGTTTTTTGTTGTTGGATCACTCCAAAGACAATCTGCTAAAGCTCCTCTTATTGGGACTTCAATGGCACGACCAATACTACGAACATCATCTAATAACGGACATTGAGGCGATAAGCCACCATGCACACAATATACTTGTTCTCCAGCAATAGCTGCAATCGGCATATAATCAAAAGACTCGATAAATCCTTTCCATATTGATGAATGTTAATAATACATTAGACACTAGTCGTAAAAACCATATATTTAAGTAATCGCTCTACTTTCGTGGTTTCCACGCAAAAGATATAATTGATTAGGATAGATTATTTTGTATAAATAGAGTAATGTAATAACTTCTAATGAGTAGTAACCACGGTCAACATAGTCTCCCATAAATATATATTTACATTATTCTGGACTACCACCAACTTTAAATAAATTTACAACATCATAAAATTAACCATGCAAATCTCCACATATTTATACTGGTAATGGTACGGATACTACATTAGGTTCCATCACAAATAACGTTTAAACACGAAAAACGAGTTCTTTCAATTAATTTTCGGATAGCTTCTATTTTTTTAGTGTTAGTTCCAGTAATTAATGAGGATCAAACATAATAAGGTGTGAAAACACATCATATAAAACATATAAATAAGTATTAAAATCAAAGGATATGATATACAAATACAATTCTATATATATTGAATCCAATCTTTGCATCATCTCTTCTAATGACACGTAAATTCTAATATTTTGACAACTGCTAGTGTGTAGTCATTCAATACCTAAAAATTAAAGAAGTACTACGTATTTTTGCACTTTGCGACTTAGAATTTCGTTTTGCTAAGCCTTTTTCATTTATTTGTGAATTATATTGTGTAGTCTGTAGTTTACCTCTTATTTGTGTTGCCTTGTTTGAAATCCAAGGTCTTTAAGCTGCATTGCAAGAGCGAAGTTAACTTGGGCCAAGTTCCAGTGCATTTAAGTTAGTTTTGAATCTTGAATTCTCATTCTAATGAAGAATAGAAGCCGTTTAACCACAAATGGAACGTTATCGTTTTGTAATACTCCAAGCTGGCTCTTTAGAATATAAGAATCCTGTTAAATGATTTTTAGCTTTTTAAGTTTATTATTTGGGAGAACGGCCGAATTTATGTGAAATGCCTTTAAATTTCGACACTAAAACATATTTGAGATGTCAAAATTTGTTTTTGCGTTTCTGTTCATTTCAATATGAGTTAATGTTTCAGTATTAACGCATTTGAGTGACCTACAATGCGTTTAGGTTATTATTAAAGTCTGAATTTTAAGATGCTAAATACTTTGTAGACTCTTTTCACCAATTTTATTAAATCCAATATTTAAATCTTTCAAATTTTTGAACAATAATAACTAGCTTATATCACGCAGTTTATTAAATGATAAATCAAGTCTTTCAATATTCGTATTAAGAGAGGAAATGTGTAACATCCGGTCTATTTTATTGCGGTTAGCGTTAATTTTAAATAAACAAGGTGATAAATCAGTTATATAATCCAAAGATTGTAAACTATTTTCAGAAACATTAAGTTTTTACAATAACCTAAAGCCACAACCAACAAAGTTACTATTTTTAATTTACTTGCTGCTCAAAGTTAATTCTCTCAATTATTAAAGTTCCTAAAGCAAGTGCACTTCATTTAAACCACAACCATGAACAGTTAGCTGTCTTACTTAATATAACTGAGATATTACATGTTTATCTTTTTAACTTAATGATGCATGTGATATTGAAAAGAATCTTAAATGAAATTTTTGCAGAATTTCATAGTCCTCGATTAAATCTCCTACTAAAATTAAATTTTATAACGCCTTTAGCTTCATCAACGGTTTTTAATCTTTCACTTTATAATTTTTAATCGATAACGTTTCCAATAATGTATTTTGTTCAATGTTATTGAGTATATTTATGTCTAATTCTTGAGTCTTACTGCTTAAGTTATAAAATGTTCACGTATTCTCCAAGAACTATTGGTTTATCAATATTAATGAACTATAATTATTAAATTCTACATTTATTATTAATTTTATAAATATTTAAATTATTTTGTTCTATACGTTCATATTATTCCATATTTATGGTTAATTTAGCTGGGTTCTGCCCAAATAAACATTCTAGCTGAAACATGTTTATGTGGTGTGGATTAAATTACTTTTATTATATTTTATTAAAAAGGAATTATAATTATTTAACAAAACTATCATTCTCTGAATTCGGCTCCTTACATAGCACCCAATAGGTATATTAATACCACCATATCGTCAAAATCGTCTACCCTTAAGTGTAATTATCGATATCCATCGCTGAGAAGGAACATACGATCATCTACAGATGCATAGTATGTGTTGGATATCTCAGCATCAAATATTTTCTTTAAATTTGTAAAATATACAACATATCTACCTTTATCCATTTAAAATGTAGCTTCCATGCGAGCCCCGTAAACCATAACACCAACTGAACATTAATGTCTTTTTGAAGCCAATGAAATTCCTAGTTGAGCTAAATGTTTTCTGCTTTGGATTCTAACAGCATCAGCTACAAATCTTGTTGACAATCTGTTATTTACAATACTTACTCTCATACCACCATCAGTGGGACGTACTGGAAAAACTGCGTGGTATTTATATTTTTCGATCCTCCATATGATATTATGTGTATCTAAATAAACTACGTATGTAGGACCATCCGGATTCGAAACGTATGCAGTAACTTCCCTATTTACTTGAAGGCATTATCCATAATCTATTTCTGATTTAGACTGATTCATAAATTGTACATAACTGATTTATTTTGCATCGTCAATTTCTTAAATTTAAGTAATTCTGTGAAGTGCATCTTCGTCCACATATCTTTGATCAAATAATTTTTTGGTGAGTTGAAATATTGTTTAAATAAATGCAATTTTTTCTTCGTACTAATCAAAATATAATATATAAAGTTTAAGATTGTTAACGAGTCCTACAAAATTTAAATTGCTGCTAACAATGTCTTTGTCAACCTTGAAATAATGTTTAATTTTTTCTTAATTAACTATTTAATCGCCTGTAAAATCGAACAACTGACTAAAGTTTTTCTTAAGAAGACTATTGTAGTAATGAGTCAGTAAATTTTCTATTCCTACAAATTCAAATCCCATATCATAGTCAAGGAACATTTCTGGGTTTACAATTTCAGGATTTATATCAAAAACAAACATTGTATCTTTTTATATTTCGATAGTTGGTTATTTGAGGTTTACAATGTTAATTTTGTTAGTTTCATCAACGAATGTGATTGGGAATATTCGGTTGCAGTCTGTATTGAGTTAATATGCAGTAAATTCTTTTAGTTATCTCGTAACTGGAGTTGTATTAATAATTGGCATGTATGTGACCGGAATCAGTTCAAATACATTTTCTTAGAATCCTACGAACAGATATATGATGCATCCTTCGTCCATTGGATCAAATTAAACCTCTACAAAATGGTTATTTCCAAATCTTTGGCTTGCAACTTGAGCTTAGCTCGTTAGCAAGCCTGTGGTATGTCTGTCGTCGAATTATCTAAATGGGATTATTACTGGGTCAAGTTCCTCGAAGTCCTTTACCAAGCACTTAATATTCAAGGTTGCAGTTCCGTGTACAGTATTTGAATATGTCACCATACTGAACGCGACACATTAATTGTGTTCTTTAAAACGCTGGTAAGGCTAGAGATCTATCACGCCAAACTAGCTAGTTGCTGCGTAATTTAGCGACTCGATCTTCTTAACCGACTATGCTTTCTATGGGTTCTATTCTTTCGTACTCGCTGCATTATTTAGAGATTACCGGTTCAAAGAACTCATCCTAAGCACATAGGCGGAATCATACACTCTTGCTGGATACAGGATTTTGCTTGAACTCTCTTCAGAATTGGCCTTCTCCAAGCTAAAATTCTGCTCAATGGAACTCTACTGCTCTAACTGATATTCAGGTTCCTAATCGTCGTGGCGCTCGGACAATGCCTACCGTTAATCACCGCTCATCATAAAAGAAGTGGCACAAATATTACATAATTTGTTTAAATTGTTATTAAAATGATATTAACAACTTCAATAATTTATAACACACAAATTTAGCCAAATTCATATTGTGCATGGCTATTGCAACTGGGACAACTTAAAATATAATAAATAAACTGACAATGAAGTATGTATTCACATATACCATGTTAAACAATATATTTTAAAAAAGTTTCAAGTCCGATGTTATAATTTGGTGCAGCTCTTATTTGAAATGATTATAGTTTTAAGACAGTTCGGTTACTATTTACCGTCTGATTGTTCTTTTTCATTTTTATAATGAGACTTGTGAATTAAGATTTCAATTCACAAGAGAATCACAAACAATCAAAATCTATCAATCAACATAATATTTTAATTATTGCAATAACTATAACTGCTAGCAGCTCACTTTTCAAATTTTACGTCGTTGATTAGCATGTCACCGAATCCTTTCAGGTCCGTGCTGCCTCTGACTTCTTTTTCGAGCATTGGCATTTTGATGAGTTGGAAGTCGTCGTATAGTTCTTCCATTTGTTTTATGTATTTCTTTTGCATGTTGCTTCTGGCTTTGCACAGTTGGCAGTTGCATTTGCTTCCAACGTTGAGAACTTGGTTTATGATGATTGTGTTGCAGTCAATGTTAATTCTGGCTAAATGTTGAACCAGTCTTTCTGTTTCGTACAGGCTTAAAAATTCTGGGATGCAGACGCACACGAACGTGGTCTGGGCCGGGTCTTCGAATCTTTCCTGAACTTTCGCGCACAGTTTCAGGTTCTCCTTCACCGTGTTGAATGTGCCGTCCATATCACCCATTTCCACTCCCATCATTGGCCCCATCATTTGCATCATGGGCTGAACTTGGGCCCAGATCCCATCTATTGTTTGAAATAGCTTCTGAGCCATTCTTGGGATCTCTAAAAATCTCATTGTGTGACCAGTTGGTGCGGTGTCAAAAACGACCGTTTCGTACTCGTCGTTCATGGCCAGTTTCATGACGACCATGAAGTTCATTATCTCGTCAATGCCCGGGAACGAGGACACGTTCTTCATCAGAGAGGAGATTTACTCGAACATGGCCGAGAACTTCGAGTCCTCAGCTGGTTTTTCAACGTTATTAAGTTTTTAAGAAGGGTCCATCTCAACGGCGAAGAGGTTTGGGACGTTGTTAACGGGTTAAATATCGGAGGAGAATTGCTGGCCGAAGGCGTCGGACACGTTGTGGGCAGGATCGGTGGAGATGAGCAGGATCTTGGAAGATGTGCGGGCTGCGAGCTACACAGCGAGAGAGCAAGAATTGGTGGTCTTACCCACACCGCCCTTGCCGCCCACGAATATGTAGCGATACTTGTTCGTAAGAAGGTTCATTGATTGGAGTGGAAATTTACTCCAAATAAAACTACTCGGAATAATGAGAATTATAATGAAGAAAAATGAATTGCACATCACACAATATGACTGCTTTACAATGTTACTAGCATTTACTACTGCTAACTCCTTTACTCAGCCAGTTTCCTCTACCGATGCTTTATTAGAATGAACGACGATATAAACAGTGCAACTACGGCAAAAAAGCTTATTACAGACACTGATATTACAGTTTTAGACACTGGTTCTTCATAATGAATCAAAAAATTAGTAAACTACTCACTACCTAATGATAGGTTTGTGTTTATGTTTTCATTAACTTATTCTAGTAATACAGTACAGTTTGGATTAAATGGAATAGTATCAGAACAATCAAATTATTAGTACCCTTTTTACTCACTATCAACTGTAATATATTTTGAAAAAGTAAGAGATATATGATCTATTTCAATAACAAATTCTGCATTCAATTTGGCATACCAGTGATCACATTTTGCATCAAAAGATAGTTCAAACTTTTTACTCATTAGCTATAGATTTAAACTATTAAAACAATTCTGCAAAGCTGCTGAAATAACAAACATTATGAAGCGGAGATTAAAATAATATTAAACGAATTATTTCACGTATATTACATTTTATTATAGGATTAGAATGACATTAAATGAGGTATTATTATTTATTCAACACATAATAAGCATACACAGAAAAATCTAATGTACGTATTTAAAATATAATAATTAATTTTAACTATAAAACAATATTTTAATATAATTCACTTCACTTTCACACAATATGACAGGTTTACAGTACTGTTAAAGAGATTTTTTAGTTATGCTACTGACTCTTTAATAATTTTTGTTTCTTAAACTAACGGTGTATGATAATGAATAATGATATTAAAAGGGCGACTGTTGCAAAAAAGCTTACCACAGATACTGCTATCAAAGTCTTAGATACTGGTTCTTGATATTGGATCTCAAAATTAGTGAAATTTTCGCTATCTAGCGTAAGATTCGTTAATAAATTATATTTTACTTATTTCAGTAATGCGGTACAATTTTGATTAAATGGAACTGTATCCGCACAATTTATTTATTAAAACCCCTTTTGTTCGTTGTTTATTGTGATGCGTTTTGCAAAAGAAAGTAATATTTAGTCAATTTCAATAACAAATGTTGTATTCAATTTTGCATACCAATGATCACATTTTGCATCAAAAGTTAGTTCAAACTATTAATTATATAGTTCTAAATGTAAATTATCAAAACAATAATTCAAAGCTGCTGATAATACAAACATTTTGAAGTGGAGTTTAAAATAATTATATAGTTATATATATATTATAAATTACACAATTATGACTCCTGAAATGTTGTTATCATCCAAAGTTTTGCAAACATGTTATCAGTACTACATTACCTCGAATGCAGACCCCCGCCCCTATTCACTTACAGACCCTCTGTTGATTTCCCAAAAAAATATCAAAGGGTCTATAAGTGAGAGCAAATCTGGCTGTTTTTAGCTCATATTTCATTTCAGATTTGGGTTTCCATTTCAGTTACAGACCCCTTTTCTGAAAATATTCTTCAAATTTCAACATATTTTTGAATTTAATGTACATAATGACTTAAATAGGACGATGTATTAAAGATTGTTTAGTTTCCTCGTTTATGTTAGTCTTAAAACACGTTAGAATCTATAATATTTAATCAATTAAATATTAAATCATTTCAGATCCCAAATAAAGTTCACTTATACACCCTTTTATTCATAAATATTGATGGGGTCTGTAACTGAGCGCTTTTGGGGTCTGTAAGTGAATAGGGGTGGGGGTCGTGAATAGGGGTGCATTCGAGGTAATGTAGTATATTATCAAAGTTCAATCATCTTAAATGACTCTGTTTTAAAACAAAAAATATTTTACATTCTTTAATATTTTATCTTATTTTTTTTTATTTTATCTTAATATTTTATCTTATTTTTCTCAATCACTCAACCACTACATTGTACAATTTTAATAATTTTCATTACCAACTACATTAGTCGTTCATACTTAAAATACATACAGTTTAACAGCTAAAATTCAATTAGATCTTATTCAATTATTCCAGAGTATAACTAATTTTGTTTTTAAACTTTTCTTTACAAATAATAAGTGTCTAATATTTACAAAATAATTAGTATCGTTGTATTTATTAATCTGAGACAGCTTGGATTTTGATTGATTCATATATTTGTTATTTTGTGGTTGGTTTCATAAATGAAGTTATAACTTTTCCTCTAATTTTTTAAATAGGACTCAAATCAAAAATGAAATTATAATCTAAATGTAGTTCTTTAATAATATTCAGCTTATTTAAGGACTGAATATTAACAATTTGATTATTAGATAAGTATATATAAGTCAATTAGTCAAGTATTTTTAAAACTGAAATGTTTATAATATGGTTTTTACTGAGATCGAGTTTATTCAGTTTCTATAGAGTGCATAAACTATTAATATCTTATATTTTATTTGATACCAATGATAGGTCTTACAAATTTGTTAAATGACTTATAAATCTTATGTCTTTTATGTAATTAACACTTAAGTCTAATTTAGTTAAATTAGTCAAATTTCTAAGAATATACGCATCAGTTAATTGATTATATTTCAAATTTAAAGATGTGAGCTGCTTCATAATGGCAATGTTATCAATTATTGTTAACTTGCAATTTTAAGCTGTAAATATGCCGATTGTGGTAGGTACACGCTCAAAATTAATACCATAGCAATAGTAAACAGAAAGTTACTGTATATCAAGTGCTTCCACAAATTATATTGATTAAATGTACTAGTTATGATAAATTTATAATTATTATCGTGTTGTTTTGTTTTTAAACTAATTTATCATTTATTATTCATATTGCTTATAGCTATTGTAAGTAAATATATCATTTTCATTTATTGTCAAAAATGTCATTTTGTTGTGGTTAAATATTAAACTTACTAAAAATCAATATATAGTAATACATTAAAATACACTTCTAATTTACAGTTAGTAATTATTAATTACACAACTTCCAACTCATAAATATCCATTAAAATTATAAATTTTATTTTATAATTCATCAAAATTATTACAAACATAAAATATAGCTAAATAAGATATAACTTAACTTATTCTCTTCATTTTCATCAAACATATACTTCACAAAGAACGCAATAATTTTATATGTACAATTATTATATTAAGATATATTATATGTATATTGTAACGTATTGTAATACTGTAATAATATTGTAATAATTATGAATTATAACTTTGAATTAATAAGAATAAACTCACTGTAATTTATCCATCATCACCGGCATCCCTACTTGGTGCATAACTTGCCCTTGAATAACGAGCGGTTCAGTTCTCTTCTTCTTCGCGCAGCAGCAGATTCCGATTATAAGGGCCGAAATAAAAACAACAGCTCCCAAAACGCACCCGACAATAATTCCAACGGTTCTTTTTGAAGTTGTTTTCTCAAAAAACGAAATCATATTTGGGAACTCCTGATTATTGGACAAATCCGGCCTTGAAATTGAAACGTTAACGAGCAGATTGAAATTGACTCCCTGAAGGAGTTATGGGCAGTTCTAGTTAAGAGGAGTAACGTCCGCGCATGAAATAAAAGCTTGGACCTCCTACTCATAATTAACTACCGCGTACTTCTTGAAAGTGAGCAAAGTATTCGATGCAATCACCTAAAGAGTAACTAGGAGTTGCTGAGAGTTATAATCAAATAAAGAATCAAACTCCACATCAAACACACCGTTTTTCAACTCAACTGACAAATCGTAGTAATACTGAGACTAGACCAACACAAAGGACAACATTAAGAAGTGGGAGAGATCTGGAAGTGCAACAAAAAACAATAATGCAACAAGAAACTGATCATGTTATCAAAAACATATAGAACCGAATGAAAACACACTTTTAGTTGTAATATAAAAAATTATTAAAACATAACTATGATAATATATAATATAAAAATATACAATAATAATCAATAAGTTATCTTTGAAATTTCAAACATGATAACATAAATGACTCACTTAACTATAACCTTATTAACTTATGAAGGCTTAATTCAATCATCCCATCTTCTTCTCCTGAATCATGCAAACAAAATATGATAACAAATCAGATTTTATGGTTGTATTATTATACTAGTACGCTCATACGTTCATTATTGATATGTTTTATAAGAAATATAATGAAATATGAAATATATAACAAAATATAGTGCAAAATGTACTTCATAAGTTCGAAGAGCTAACGGACGAAAGATGAGATCAGAGAATACAACAAAACTTTATGTTTTGTAAAACTTTTATGTTCTTTTTGCGGCATGAGAAGTATCTTTAATATAATGCTCTGTTATTTAAAAGATCATATAACTTTAAATTAGCTAATTATACTGCTAACTGTGTAATACTTATCCTAATCAGTCAACAAATTCTTAAGACTGCACATCTTCATTCAGTTATCATATTTAAATACCTATATATCTATAAATAGTTATAGATTGTAATGAAGAGTTGACAATAGAAATATTTACAATGATTTAGTGACGATTTACAAAATATTATAAACTTTCTTGATTTCATGATGTAGGATATGAAATAAGATTACACTAAGTGCTGCTTATTAAATATGTACACGAAAAATATAAACAATAAATGTTGTACTTCTAAATTATCGTTTGGCGGATAAGATATATGTGTTCCCACTTCCCAATGAAACACCAAACCAAGCACTCCATGAGTCTGAAGTACCTGAAGAACCACTCGCTTCCGGTTATGCAGTCCTTTACCAGGTAGCCTCCAAAGAAGCTGCTGAGCATCTTCCTTTCGCAGGAGAACTTGCACTAGAAGCAGAATTTTGTAACTCCGAAAGCTGCCGATAAAATAGAAACCAAAGACTTTTTCGACCAATTTCGGTCAAGCTCAAGCAACGACTCCTTTGGTAGCGACGAACATTTGGAAGAACTCAGGTAGCTGAAACAGAGAATTCTCACAAAACACGACGTGTTGAAGCAACTTATGGAAAAAATGGACACACTGAAAGATATCAGTGCCGCCCACAAAAGCATGATTTCCAACATGAACGACGACTAACGTTGGTATCTCACCAGACTCGCGAATGCCCACAAGTACAAATGCTGAGTGATAGAAATAGATTATTGTATTATTATTTTCGTTGTCTATCTTCACAAATTACTACATAACCTCGAATTGAACCACCCACCCTTGTTCGAATACAGACACCCGAGCAGTTTTCAAAAATGGACAGGGTGTCTATAAGTGAGAGCAAATCTGGCCCAGTTTGGTATATTACCTGTGTCAGATTTGATTTTCCATTTCGGTTACAGACACCTTTTCCAAAAATATTCTGAAAATTTTATCAAATTTCTAGTTTCTTGATCTAATTTGCATAAATTATCATTATATAGAAGATTAATTAGCATATAATTTATTTTTATGGTCATACAAAGCTCAAAAGCTCAAAAAATTAATAAGTACAAAAGAGATTTACATAAAGTTAAATTCACTTACAACCCCTTTTGCAGTTCAGTTAAAGACACCTTTACTATAAAAAATCGAAGGTGTCTGTATCTGAGCACTTCGGGTGTCTGTAAGTGAAATTGGGTGGGTGTCTCAATTCGAGGTTATGTAGTAAGTGAAATAACTAAATTGAAAATATATCAAAAACTACAAAGTTTCTTGAATATAGTTAATAATCCACTCCAACTTAATGAATAATTTTATAAACCTTTAAAAATAAAAACTAGACTATTAAAATGCGTATATGAACAGTATTTTTGTTTATTATGATGAGCTCACACGATAAATATCTACATAGAACGAATCTATAAACTAAATATCATTAAGCAGTGAAAACATTAAAGCAAAAATAAATGAATAAAAAGCAATCTTTGATAATATAGACGCTATGGAAGAACGAAAAAACATAGATCGGAGCGAAAAACAAATAAATACTAGAAAGATTGGTCTAGATGACAGAGAAGTGATTGTTCACATACATACTGTGGTGTCCGAGCCAACTTTGATTTTAACAAATGTTTATGTAATAATTGCGCTTGAAAATTAAATCACTGTATTTATGCTAATTATAACATATTCAATTAATTCTGCGGTTCATTTCTTTTTCACTTCATCCTTCAAATGACGAAGCACACACGAAGCCGACGGATCACAATACAAGAGCGTCGCATAATGATGAGAATGTGAGAAACAGAATCACAAACTGTTGCAACCAAGAAATACATTGCTTGTTGCCTTCAATGTAGTCTCCAAACTGTTTATTCCATTTTTAAGCACTTTGAAGTTACAGGCAAGCTAGAAGCTTCTCATGCCACATTGAGTTAATATATAGTTAAAATTAATACAAAAAATAGTTTTGAAATAGTTAGTATTTTTTGAAATCAAAGTTGGCTTGGCGACCACAGTATAACATCCACTAATTATAAAACTTTCTATAAAAAATTATAATTATGGGCATGTGACTTTCAATCACGTTTTTAACATACTAGTATATAATTATTAAACTTATAAAATGACTCACTTAACTGTATTTAATACTAAAGCTCAATTCAATCATTCCATCTTCATCTCATAAATCATGACAATCCACAAATCCAAACTTAGTTACACATAACGTTTCATTTCTGAATTGATATAATTTGATGACATCTCAAAAAATTAATATGTATAAATGATAAATTTCAAAATTATAACTTATTAGTGAAAATTATAAATTCTCTAAATTTATATACACTCCTAATTATGAATAATAGATATAATCTAAATTCTGAATCTAGATCTGAAACTTCAAAGATAAAGAAATATGAAATTAACGAAACACTTGAATAAAAATATGCAAACAAGGTTATAAATGGATGCCTAACAATTGATGACGATATTCAGGTTTAAAGTTTAAAATTCTTAGATTTTATTCCAGAAGTTACTTAAATCACAGTAAAAAATTGCAAGAATATAAGTTTTGCTCAAGTGCCTTTATAAATCACCAATTTAAAAATATATAATTGCGGATTATCGCATATCTCTGGAATTAATCAAATGAAAAATCTGCAATAAGTACATCTAAGCGATAACACGCTAATTTTTGATGGCATATTCTAAAATTTATCCGAACTGAAGTCTTTACATTAGGAAAACAATAAGTTTACTGTTTAATGCGTTATAAAACCAATTGACTTATTTTTTGCTAAATACTCAATAAAATCTTAAGAATTTGAAAACTACGACCTGATCATGGTGAGTAAGTACAAACAACATAGAGACCCGCTATTTGGAAAGTTGAGGAAAATATAAGATACAGAGCTTACAAGCTTTAAATTTGCTGACGAGCTAGTTACACCCCTTAAAAACGGGAAGTTACAACTTATTCTCAGCAGTTGTTGGAATGTAAACTTCGTTAAAACACCAATTAAAGTAAACGACCTAAATTTTACGTACTGTGGATTGCAAAACATAAATGGGATACAAAAAATGAACTTGGTAGCATTGGATCTGAGACATAACTACCTTATTGATATAGAACCATTAAGAGAGATGAAAACACTGAAATAACTGAATTTAGCTTCTAACATGATCATATTTATTGATGCACTACGTGATTTGACGCAATTAACAGAAGTAAATCTTGATCAAAACAAAATATAAGATTTCAAACCGATTTAACACCACAAAAAATTCGCAAAGTACACTATGAATTGGTAAGAGATACCAACATAAGCGAATATTTGCCATTCATTGAAACTTAAAAACGTACGTGAATAGTTTGAGGCAGTTTATAATATAAAAGTCTAAAATAAAAGAACAAATAAACAATTTATTAAAACTAAAGAACAAGTTACAAAATTAAACAGTTCATTATACTTTAACCAAATACAGAGCACAAACAAAATCGCTTAACTTTTTTAATAATTATAAAGAGATTTGTGTTATGAGTGAAAGTGATATAATGATATTTAGGTATCTTATTCATTATATTCTAATTCTTCACTTACTTATTTCATTTAATTCGAAAAATAACAAAATCCTTTATAATTAGTATATAATTGTTTAAAACTTTGCAGGAGCTAATGAATTGATGACTAATAATAGTAATATAGTTATAATGGAATGTGCATTTTGATTTAAATAATTATGCTACAATAATATACAATAATTACGTATGATTATCTGACATATCTAAATGAATTATGTAAGTAACACTAATTTGAATAATATAACACTAAATCTTTCATTAAATCGATACCAAATGTGTCAAAATCGATTTAGATAGGTTATTAATAATGTTTTATTTATTTCATGTAATATTTTACATTAAATCTTTGGTATCTCTTATCATAAACACTATGTAAACGATTTTGTTTATAATTAAAATATGCACTAAATCTGTTATTAAATTATTGCTATTTTGTATGTTATCATTATTAATAAATTTAATAATTAATATGAAGGTCAAGTTTGATCAACCACTTTAACTTGACATGGATAAAAAATAAACAGCGTAAACTACTGTTACACTTTTATCACAAATGTTGGGAGCTTGTTTGCTTTCATGTTCTTTTATCATCGCCAAATTAGGATGGGTACTTGCTGTTTTTGCTTTCACGTTTTCAGTAGGATATGATTTGTTTGTCTATAACTATTTAGTAAAAACTTCTTGTTACAATTAGAATCCCATCAAAAGAAATTTGCAACCAATTCAAATCTCTAGCAGACGAACAGAAAAACAATTAATAATGGTTGGAATAAATGAAACAGATTTAAAAATCTAATACTTTAAAAGTAACCCAGGAACAAAACACAACAGAGAAGATCGAGCGAATGATACCATTTGATGATGCAAAAATCTAAATCAAATGGAAGGAAGTCTGCAGCGAGAAAGAACCAACACCTTATTGCCCATAGGAGTTAGTATCTCATCTGGAAATAATAGCAATAGAACATTGTTGTGATGCCAAGATGGACATTCTCTTAGATTTCAGGACAGATATTCAAAAATAGTAACATAACATTAAGTTTGATTATACTTAATATAACACACTGAAATAGTTAATACCAAAATCTCCATTCTTTGATCAATTCACCTAAAAGGCGAGGATCAAAAAAGAAGAGTTGACAATTACTCTGGGCACAAAAGATAACGTGTACAGATCCTATGCAGGAAACAATACCTTTTCCACTCAATGCGAATTTAATAAAGTTCCAATAAAAGGAATTGGTCTTTTCGTACAGACATGTTATAAATACGCCGATGAATCAATGAACTACCTTGATTCGTTATTACTAAAATTCAACGACAACTTAGCAAATCCGATTATAGCTCCTCTGGGCTTATTCGATAAAATTACAATGGAATGCAATATTTGTCAATTGGAAATTAACCTTAACAACAATTAATTTATAATCAAATTTGAATAAAAATATTTATTTGAGCACTACAATCAGAATCAAGGTTAAAGTTTAAGTCAAGAAGGTGAAACTACAAAGAGTGGGAAACAATAGACAGTGTTTGAGGTAGTTGACCCGGCCCAAAAGGAAGTTCCAGTGGACCCACCAAAACAAAAGAGATAACAAAAACTTCCAATAGATATTGATCCAAAATTCTTTTAAATGACAGACTTTCCTATGACTGATCATAAATTAATTCACTCTTTAAAGGATAAACTACCATACAAATAACTCTAAAAGGAATCCGACAACAAACAGTGCAGAAATTTAACATAACACCCATTTGATTTAAAACCGTAACAAGACGAAGGGTTCACCATCATCAATATCCCGGAATATTTTTAGCGTCATGAACCAACGTAAGAAAATATCAATGAGCTTAACTGCCTGATCACCAAAGATTCATCTAGTCCTAAGATGTTTTATGACAGGAAACATCTAGTCATGGATTGGTAATATTATGGTTACTTACAAACAAGTAATAACTTCAACTTGTCCTATTACTGCAATTACGAATAAGTGTTCTACAGAAATAGGGAACAGAATTTAATCAAAATAAGTTGTCCATTAAATGAGGAATTGGTGAGAATTGATCACAACTCACAATGGTATTAAGCAAAAGTAAGCTTCCAAAACAGATAGAAGAAAACATTCACAAAGGATATTCTAATAAAGAACGCATTCAATCAAAGATGGCGAAATCAACCGGACATAGTAATAATATTCGTAATAGATTGTCAAGGATACATTGCAATCAACTTGTAACATTGCTGCAAAGTCGAATCGAAATTCGATCAAGAAATATTATATTTCAACAGCACTAATGATTAGAACATAATGATACATATACAGGAACTAGAATTGTAACAACTAGGTTTCTACAAACGCGAAAAATAAATAAACACGCAAGTCTTATTAATTCAGAGAAGGCAGGAATAAATGGAACTCTTGAACTCATATAATGCATAATTCTCTTTGTCAAGACAAGAATGCGAGATTCGTTAACTTTTGTTAGATAATCTACAATACGAGGATCCGATCTGGTTATTAGAAATCAACAAAAAATTAAAAAGAGTTATAATACGGGATAAGGAAGATTGCCAAACATAACTTTCAGCATTTGCATTAAACCAAACAGATATCAAATGGATTGAACATAATAAAATTTAGAACATTCAACAATTCACGAGCACTATCTAATTCGCAATTCAAATGGAATAAAAATGCAAATACAAAGTCAAGGATCTCGTAAACCACAATATGTTCAGCCAAACACCATTTTTCGAAAAAACCTACCTTTTGCCAGAATTCAACCAAATTCATCCTTTAACCACTTGTTAAGAGGTTAACATACTCAGGGTCCAGGATCCACGCGGTTCCTCGGTTAAAATAATTGACAACAAATCATCTTGGGCACGTGGTACTGTTTTTCACAAGACAAATTCAGTTGGATGTAATATATTGATAAAGACATGTATGGATCCTCAAGAGAGATAGCCAACTTCAATACTAATTTACGCGGGGGCACTCTCAGGTTATACAATTCTGGATTTACACTTAGTTCACGAAATTTCATACACAATCAGTAACAACAGGATAATCCTCGACTTCAAAATACAAAAGGAAATAGAACCTTCGGTTCAAATTGCCATGGATGCAAAAGAACTTAAGCTTTTAGGTTTCTCTTATGGTCGTCTCCAAAATCACCAATAATAAGAAATCATGTGGAATTTTGATGCAGAAAGAATGTAAAACAGTTACACTCTCCTTCAAAATATGAAGAAAATAATTGAATTCAGGAAATAAAACACCCTTGACCTCATTAAAACACAGATAGTCAGCAATCAGGTTAATACCAATTAAGTAATATTAAATGGAATGTTAATATTCGAATGCTAAATTTGCAAAGAATAGCATTCCCTATACGACTTCATAAACCACATGACAAATGATAACCACACCAGATTGACAAACTCGAGAATTCAGATAACGAAAAGTAGTTTCAGCGAAACAGAAGCCACCACAATAATGATGTAAAATAGATCATTCCATGATTTAGAACAAATAAAAGAGGGTATAATATTCTAATGTGAATGCGGATTTAGAGGTGTTACACCTATTGAAATACACTTCCATCAGATATTCAAATGTCAAAAGAATGAATGCAGCATTCACAAAGTAATGGAGAACCAATTTCATTCCAAGGAACAACCAAAAACCCAACAATCTATAACACCACCATAGAAGACAATAGACTGTTAACAACAACAAGAAATGGACAAACCATTTGCTAGATGGATAGCAGATAACAATCCAGGTAAAGCTCCAAACACAATTCCCTATACCCCTCAAGCTCAATTAATAGTAGCTCCTAAAGTCGTAGAAAAATAACCGTAGGACAAATGCAAGGAAAGAATCACAGCTCTCACAAAAAATGCAAAATATTTAACGGATAACACTCACAATGAGTTTCAATTTGCAATATTTCAAGATATGGTCAAGACAATAGACGTCAAAAAACCTATTGAAGGATTCAACCGCATCTTAAGTTAATTCCGACTTCGATAATGTGTCAAACAAATCGAAAACGAGGAGAGAGGACACACCAATAACAAAAAGGATAACACAGAACAAAAATCAAAGAAACTCCCAGATGAAAAGGAAAAGAAAACATGGAAATTCAAATCAAAACCAGAGTGCAACATGGTGGAGGACTTACATGAAATTCCAGATGTCAAAATTACTTTTGAAGACGAGGAAAAGCCAAATCAAACAAAACAAAAGAAACGCAAAAGGTTTGACGAAAAAACTTTGGCCACAGTGAAGGAACTCATCGCGGAATTTAAATATCGCAAAGCACTCGAATTACTTGATAGCTTTATTAAGAAGGATGAAAACAAAGGAAATGTGAAAGTGGATCCATCTGAAAGAGAAAAATAACTTTAAAAACTATTCCCGCTTCCAAAGCAAACAGAATTAAAACTCAATTTCAGACCTTATCAAAAACAATTTTTCACTTTTACAGAGAAAGAAATATTCGACGCAATTTGCGAACTCGACACCACAAAGGCATGTGGCCCATGTGGTATCAGTAACAAATACATCAAGGACATGAGATATAATAATCATTTCATAAAAAGCCTAAAAGCCTTGTTTGAAGAACTCTTTAACAATCCTACAAAAATGAGCGAAATATTGCCGATGTTTGAATTCAAAATAGCACTCATTCCTAAGGAGGATAAAATATCCAAGAGACCTGTTTGCATCCAAAACTCTTTCTGCAACGTTCTCAATACAGTAATCTTGAAAAGAAAAGACCTTCTCCCGCGACAATTCTGCAAGGAACAACATTTATTTGATAAGAACAGTATGCAATAATGCAAATTGGATGCACGCAAGCTGTCTAAGAATTCAGTTGTGATGAAAATAGATATCCAAAATGCATTTAACGAAACCCAACTTGAAACATTGCTATACGGCATGGAAACGCAATTGGTACCAATGTAAACTCAACTCTACTTATGCGGCCTGATATAAGCATAAAACTGTCGAGAGACAGCCTCTTACAACCTGGTTTAAGGAAACAATCTAAGTTCCTTGTGTTTTAGCTACAAAAATAAAAATAAAAACAAAAATAATAAAAATAAAACAAATCACCCCATGTAAGTGAGTAATCACTTAACATGATAACCAATAAATTGCCAAACCACGGAAGAATCATACAAAATATAAAATAAAAGAGAATAAACAAATAATTTTTAATCCTAAGAAACAAACAAATATACTTCAATAGACACACAACCAAGATACAAAACTTGATATACATAATTACCTAAACAATTACAAATCTGACAACACCAACAATATCCCTGACTAGGATAACAAACGATGACCTTACCAATCATCACAAAAGAACGAACCTTACAACTTAGTAAACTGAAACAAACAATGAGGAATAACCACAGATGCCGAGTGAGGTTTTATATCAAAATAATAGTAATATAGTTATAATGGAATGTGCATTTTGATTTAAATAATTATGCTACAATAATATACAATAATTACGTATGATTATCTGACATATCTAAATGAATTATGTAAGTAACACTAATTTGAATAATATAACACTAAATCTTTCATTAAATCGATACCAAATGTGTCAAAATCGATTTAGATAGGTTATTAATAATGTTTTATTTATTTCATGTAATACATAACAATATTTTGCGATCAGTGAGTATTTGAACAAAATAGTATAAATTCCTTAGCGTTATATATTTATTCGTTATTAAAAAATTTTTATTTCACTCCAAAACCAATATGAGAAGTTCAAATTCTGCATTTTTCAAATTCCTTAAAGCGGGGTCTGTGGTAAAATTTTATCATTATAAAGGCTGAAACCTTCACCAAAGTTATTATACGTTATTTACTATAACATAAAATGTACATCATCTTAATTACAAAATCGATTTTGATGAATTCAAAGAAATATTTGCCTTTAATTCTTGCCCGCCATAAAATACATATATGGCACCACAACTCTTTGAGATACAAAGAATTAGCTTTATTGAAGCTAAATGAAAGTTTCATTATTATTTGGTCCAAAAAGAGAGCAAAATTAATATAGAAAGTAACAATAAAGTCAACTTTCCAGATCATCTAAATATATAACCCCACAAGTAAGTTTCATTTTACTAAAGTATTAGACTTAATGAAAAAATAACATATTTCATTATTTGAACTAATGCTGAATTACAAAATAGAAATTTTTGAATATTTTAAAATTAATCCGTAGATTAATTAGGTCATTATTGAAGAACAAAATAGAGAAACAAGTTTTGTTTAACTTTACTCTATTTAGAACTAAGATAGAAATTAACGCGAATTTTGTGAATTCAAGTTTTGTTTATAATAGAGTTAGATAATTTTCAATAATAATTTTGTAACTTATACATATACTTCTAACTATGATTTAAATAAATATTTTATATTTGAGAATTTGAAAAATTTTGTTGCATTTTTCATTGAAAATACAGCACTTGAGCTGAAATATAATACGTACAGGATAATGTGTAATATAACACAATATTATATTATATACAATTAACAATTTTTTAATGAGACGACTCATCACTATCCGGTTAAACAGTTAACGTAATATTTTAAAATATTTTCATTACATTTAGTTGGTACTTATTGTCAGTATACCATTTTATAATACTCCACAGTAGATATTATATACGTAGTATCATATATAAATATTATCTCAACTAATACATTTCTAAAAAATTTGCTGTTATTTTGATAAACTGAATTTTTAATAACTATAGTAGGTGACTTTAGTTGCAGCATTTATTATTACACTTAATATCTATTTCAATATTAGTATTATTACTAATATGGATGGTGTTGGTGCTATTAATTATACTTGGTGAAAAACACTTCTTTTGAGAAAGTTAGTTTCGATAATGTTCGAAAGAGTATATATTTAATATATAATAGTCCATATAATATTTTATTGTTTTTAATATTGATAAATATTTATTTAATATTTTAAAATCGAATCTGCAAAATATAATAAATCAAATTTTAAAGTAATTTAAGATAATAAAATTATTAACTTATATATGATCAACATAATGAACCAATCTGTAGCATTTGAAAATGTCTCTAATATACAAAATAATTTTTGTAAAAAGTGATAAAAATTGAAATGGAGGACTAAAAATAGACTATAGACATTGATATTGAAATAAAGTTGTAAGTTCAATCAATAAATATAAACGCCCTTATGCTATACCTCTAGACTAAGCTAGTCCAATAAACCAGGAAAATCATACCTTGGTTTTAGTGTGTTTATAATTAATAATTTCGATAAAATAAAAATTTATTCGTCGCACACCTTCAATGAGATATCTAAATATTATATCAATTTCACTCCATCTCTTCTCTTCACACAAAATTGTTATGTCATGTAATATTTTACATTAAATCTTTGGTATCTCTTATCATAAACACTATGTAAACGATTTTGTTTATAATTAAAATATGCACTAAATCTGTTATTAAATTATTGCTATTTTGTATGTTATCATTATTAATAAATTTAATAATTAATATGAAGGTCAAGTTTGATCAACCACTTTAACTTGACATGGATAAAAAATAAACAGCGTAAACTACTGTTACACTTTTATCACAAATGTTGGGAGCTTGTTTGCTTTCATGTTCTTTTATCATCGCCAAATTAGGATGGGTACTTGCTGTTTTTGCTTTCACGTTTTCAGTAGGATATGATTTGTTTGTCTATAACTATTTAGTAAAAACTTCTTGTTACACACAAGCATAGTCTTACAGACAACTTACTGAGCGGGCTCTATCTAAAAAGCTTTCGGTGGTGTTAGAGATATCTATTATTATCTCGTACTTCAGCTATTTAACGGCATATATAATTATTAGTTCATCTTCAATTACTATATTTATAAAGAATGTAGTAGGATATGATGCTAATAAATATATCGTAAAAGCGATTCTTTCAACATGTATTATTTTCCCTTTATGCCTGTTGAAATCATTGAAATAGCTTTCTAAAATAGCAGCTATTGCTGGTATTGCCATTTTTACTTTCTCCATATCGATCTTTGTGTATTTCTTTATTCATATAGGTTCTAAAACTCTATGTGTTACTAAAGATACTTAACAGCCAATTACGTATGGATTGTAAGCAGTTCCTTCAGTATCTCCATTTATGGCGTTTTTGTACTTTATAATGTACATCCCATTGCTTTAAGGAAATTTCACATTACATAACATAATCCCGCCAATGGTGCAGGAATTAACAGGCACACCTATAATGAGACAGAAAATAGTAAGTGTTTCAGTTGTTATTTCTGCTTTACTTGCAGTTCTTCTGTATATAACCATTGGAATACTTGGAGCTTCAATGTTTGGAAAAGACATTAAAGATAATATTCTTACAGCATTTGCTCCTTGTAAGTGGTTGTGGGTTGACATATTATCATTGATTTATGCTTTTGTTACGATTATCGCGTATCCACTGGTATTGTATCCAATAAAGGTGTCAATCACATGTTTGTGTAAGAAAGATCCATATACCTAGAATGGCTATCGTTTCTAGGTCTTGATCACAGCTATTTGTTTGATTTTGAATTGCGCATTGGCGATGGCTTTTGAAGCAATTGTAGCTATTTGTGGTTTGTTCTCTTCTTTGGCTGGAATTGTATCGTATTTCATCATTCCGATTTGGATTGTGGTTAAATATCCTAAGATAAAGTAAGATAACGAGCTCATTAACACAACCATCGCCGACTCGGTTAAGTCCTCAACCGAGAGCAGTGTGTACAGCGAGAAGTTGGAGGTATCAACGGTTCAAGTTGATGAAAGAGTTCAGGAGAAAGTTGAAGTTGTTATTTCAAACGGCCGCAAAACGGGCGGCATCGTTGCAATAATTTTCTTCGCGTTCACGTGCGGCGTTGGAGTCTACATGAACGGCGCGGATGTGATAAAGGCATTCGCCACATGAAATGATTATAAAAGTTATATTTTAAAGGATATACATATTATTTTATTTTTTCACTCGCTATACTTAGCTTATTTAAATACTTTGGATATAAACAAGACGTTGTAGTGCAGTGGGAGCACGGATATTATTTTGAACACTCATAAGTTTCTTAAACAGACTCAGGTTCGATTCCGCGTGAAATATCTAATTGCGAAATTATTTGATTTATTTTTGATTGGTTAACACTCCAATGTGAAACTATACAGTTTATTATGTTACATAACAGAATTATTACATTAACTTAAACTACACTCCAATATTAACAAAAAATAGATATAATAAATAAATGCACAATATACAATTCACACCGTAAATTACGTCCCTTTTTCTCACCTTTCCTTTCTAACCAAGTTCTGATAAGAAAACAACCACATTCCTCTCTAACCAAATGTCTGTAGAACATTAAGTTTTAATAAACAATATTTTGAAATCAAATAATCTTTATTTATATTTTCAAAACTATTTTCGTTTGCCAAACAATACAAAATTGAATCACTGATCAGCATTATCGGTACTAAAAGCGAAAATTAAATTATATAATAAGAAATTTTGCTAAATCTCGGCATTTTAAAGTAATTATGATGTTTATAACTTAATTTATTTTGTTTTAACTTTTAGATTAGTTTTACTGTGTATTTACTATATTTAAATTAACTAAAAATTGTATCGCTTGTATTTTATTACATTATTGAACTTAATCTTTTGAAGGAGCTTTCTAGTCTTAAATTTCGTAATATTCGAAGTAATTATGATGCTATATCTATTTTACACTCTTAATATAGTTATTACTAATATCAAGACACTAATGGCATTTAAGAGGGCTAACGTCTATTATTTAGTTTGAATGGCAGCTTAAAACTTAAAGGACTTTCAAGTTTCGTAATGGGTTTAAATCAATCACAGAGTTATTGTTAATGTTTAAAGCTTTCAATGAAACTAAATTATAAAGAGGGAAAATATCAGTTAATTTATTGTTTTCTAAAACCAGCATTTTTAATCCTACTAAATTGGAAATTGGGCAAAGCACACTTACAGAATTGTAAGCCAACATAAGAGATTCCAGATTTACTAAAAATTTAAGAGGTTTTAAGTTAATAATGATATTATCATACAAGTTCAAATGCTTGGTACTTGTTAGTTATTCAATACCGTTGATATAAGCTAAATTGCACATAGTGATTGTTATTTGTTCGGTATTTATATATAAACCCTCTAATGAAATATTTTAACATTGTTTTATTTAGAGATCAGTTATTTTAAGATATTCTACAAAGCCAAGTTGTTGTAAATCAGGGTCATTCTATATATTAAGTTTAGCAGATAAAATTGTTGTATACCCACAGTATTTGATGAATTTACTTTATATTTATACTACTTTTTTATATTTTGTAATCATTTTTGTGTTATATTGTGTTATTTTTTCTGAAAATCCGTATTTGAAGGATTCCATATTTAAAGTGGTAAATAGTATTATATATTATATTTGTTCCATTATAAATAGTGTTATTAAATAAATTTAAATACAGTCTCTAAATAACAGAAACCGGAGAAGCACAACGTGCCGAAAGAAGATATTTCAGCAGTCTCTAGCAAGGAAACTTGCTAAGATAAATTAAATGTATTTGTTTATCATTTCCATTCCACAATGAAAAGAGTGGTGTATGATTGCCACACGCACACCTACCTGTGTGGTCACGCTGAGAACGTTCGTCCGCGAGTATTTCACAGCATAGCAAATAATTAAAATATGCGCGGATTCGCCTTCTTCTACCACAATCCATTCATTAACGATGATTTCTGCTCAAGCTACTGCATGTCCTTCTCTTCTTTCACCACTTTCCTAGAACTTTACCGCTAAGAATCTGCATTTTGCGCCCAGAATCATCCGAATTTGGTTTGATTACTGTTCGGACGCGCGTAAAACGAAGGCGTTTGTTGATTTAACGGCCGATTTTGATTTTATCACGGGCTCAATTCACAATGACGACGAACTGAACTCAATTTCATTCTTGAGTAGGAGAGATTATGTGAGTAAATATGTATAGCAGTGGGAAGAGGCGGTGAGCACAGGCTGGTTCCAGATTATGAGCCACTACGATTACTTCAGAGCATATTTTGGTGACCAATGGTACCTAGACAACATGAAGGACGACCTTGAAGGAGGAATAATATATTTAAATGAAATTAATAAAGAACGAGCAAGAAACGGAGAGGAATTAATTGCACTGGAGTGTAACACTGGCGGAATACAATACGGAGACGATAAATACATGCCCACCGAGCAACTATTGCATCTTGCGATTAATCTTGGAATTCCAATCAGTATCGGATCAGACTGCCACTATCAAAATGAAGTAGGAAGATAATTCAAATAATCACAGACCTGCAAAATATGGGACTTCAAGAACTGTGCTACTTCAAAAAGAAAAGAATGTAAACTTACTCCATTCAAGAAGCGATTGAATCGTATAAACAAATTGATTCAATTAATGATTGAAAATGCAAAATTGTGATAAATATTTTTAGAAACAGATAAAGCATTAATTAATTAGAATCATCTATTTTCTATATCTTATTAACAATATAAAGTTGTTGAAATCACTCTTACAATTCCTAAAATAAATATAATTATGTATTTTAATTCTCTTTACTTTTATTAGTTGTTACTTCTGAGTCAACATTTCTTTACTTCATTAATATTATTTAATCTACAGTATTATTTTTTCGCAAAACATTAAAATATTGACCTTTAACTTAGCTGTAGGACCTGGACGGAAAGACGCTTGCCACCAGCTTGAAGTTATTGTTGTACTGGTCCACCAACTTGAGCAACAAGGCGGTTTCTTCTTCGGTCCAGCGGGTTATTGTTCTTACCATGATTACAGAGAGGTGGAAGAAAAGACGAAATAGGACGCTACGCGAATATGCCTGCGTTTATATTAACTCGATTTGCAAATAAACTATGGAGTTTCATCGAATCTCCACAAATACTTCTATGTTTTAATCAAAATAATATTTGATATTTGTGTTGGGGCTGCGACAGAAAATATTCCAACACGAAGCCAAAATTTAAAACTCGCAAAATGTATGTGATGAGGAAAATATTATTAAACATTTATGGAAGCTAAATTAACTATTATCTGCACCAAAAACACTAAAATGTAAATCAAACTATTTAGATTCATTCACACACATTTTGTCACATTCATATTTAATGTTTAAAATTTAGTTTACTTCGCACGCGTGCAGTAACTCCGTTTACACTTTCAAATCTCGTTTAAATCTAGGATTGTCCTTTTTTAGTTTTTCTGAAAACACCTATCGGGCCGTTAATCTACGGCGTCGTGCACACGTTTACAACGGCACGCGACCTGGTTATTTCCAGATAATCAACGCGAGCCAACTTAAAGCAAAACGGAAAACACGCAGGAAGAAAGTGTCACGCGTCAACATACCTGGAAGCGCACATCTGCACACTGTGCGATTCCCAGGCGGGTTTCCGGTGGCCGACCAGATGATGAAAGACTAATGAAAGCATACTCACTTTGTTCGGAAAGCCGAATGTAATTAATAATCGCCACTACCAAATACAAAACTAAGAGTGATTATGGCAAAAGCCCTCATATTACAGTTCTTCGTTTGCGCATGGACCGGGGTTCATAACTGTTTCTTCTTAATTCTGAATTCCAATTCAACTTTCAAATTCCAAATCCATTATATTTGCAGTTCGTTCAAAACTACAGCAGAGATATTTATACATACAATCACTCAAATAAATCTTGAAACGGGTAGAAGGACGAGTAGTCGTCAAGGTTCTCGAGTCCCGCGCATTCCTCAGCGCATTCTTCTGCGCAAAAGCTGGGCGCAGCGGTGGTGATTTGAATTTGTGGAATCACCTAAAACTTGTTTTCTTCTTCTAGGCTTTGCTTTCTGTTCTGCACATTAAAATAGTGTCCTTTCACCTGGTTGTAGGACCTGGACGGAAAGACGCTTGCCACCAGCTTGAAGTTATTGTTGTACTGGTCCACCAACTTGAGCAACAAGGCGGTTTCTTCTTCGGTCCAGCGGGTTATTGTTCTTACCATGATTACAGAGAGGTGGAAGAAAAGACGAAATAGGACGCTACGCGAATATGCCTGCGTTTATATTAACTCGATTTGCAAATAAACTATGGAGTTTCATCGAATCTCCACAAATACTTCTATGTTTTAATCAAAATAATATTTGATATTTGTGTTGGGGCTGCGACAGAAAATATTCCAACACGAAGCCAAAATTTAAAACTCGCAAAATGTATGTGATGAGGAAAATATTATTAAACATTTATGGAAGCTAAATTAACTATTATCTGCACCAAAAACACTAAAATGTAAATCAAACTATTTAGATTCATTCACACACATTTTGTCACATTCATATTTAAAGTTTAAAATTTAGTTTACTTCGCACGCGTGCAGTAACTCCGTTTACACTTTCAAATCTCGTTTAAATCTAGGATTGTCCTTTTTTAGTTTTTCTGAAAACACCTATCGGTCCGTTAATCTACGGCGTCGTGCACACGTTTACAACGGCACGCGACCTGGTTATTTCCAGATAATCAACGCGAGCCAACTTAAAGCAAAACGGAAAACACGCAGGAAGAAAGTGTCACGCGTCAACATACCTGGAAGCGCACATCTGCACACTGTGCGATTCCCAGGCGGGTTTCCGGTGGCCGACCAGATGATGAAAGACTAATGAAAGCATACTCACTTTGTTCGGAAAGCCGAATGTAATTAATAATCGCCACTACCAAATACAAAACTAAGAGTGATTATGGCAAAAGCCCTCATATTACAGTTCTTCGTTTGCGCATGGACCCGGGGTTCATAACTGTTTCTTCTTAATTCTTAATTCCAATTCAACTTTCAAATTCCAAATCCATTATATTTGCAGTTCGTTCAAAACTACAGCAGAGATATTTATACATACAATCACTCAAATAAATCTTGAAACAGGTAGAAGGACGAGTAGTTGTCAAGGTTCTCGAGCTCCGCGCTTTCTTCTGCGCAAAAGCTGGGCGCAGCGGTGGTGATTTGAATTTTCGGAATCACCTAAAACTTATTTTCTTCTTCTAGGCTTTGCTTTCTGTTCTGCACATTAAAATAGTGTCCTTTCACCTGGTTGTAGGACCTGGATGGAAAGACGCTTGCCACCAGCTTGAAGTTATTGTTGTACTGGTCCACCAACTTGAGCAACAAGGCGGTTTCTTCTTCGGTCCAGCGGGTTATTGTTCTTACCATGATTACAGAGAGGTGGAAGAAAAGACGAAATAGGACGCTACGCGAATATGCCTGCGTTTATATTAACTCGATTTGCAAATAAACTATGGAGTTTCATCGAATCTCCAAAAATACTTCTATGTTTTAATCAAAATAATATTTGATATTTGTGTTGGCATGTGACAGAAAATATTCCAACACGAAGCCAAAATTTAAAACTCGCAAAATGTATGTGATGAGGAAAATATTATTAAACATTTATGGAAGCTAAATTAACTATTATCTGCACCAAAAACACTAAAATGTAAATCAAACTATTTAGATTCATTCACACACATTTTGTCACATTCATATTTAATGTTTAAAATTTAGTTTACTTCGCACGCGTGCAGTAACTCCGTTTACACTTTCAAATCTCGTTTAAATCTAGGATTGTCCTTTTTTAGTTTTTCTGAAAACACCTATCGGGCCGTTAATCTACGGCGTCGTGCACACGTTTACAACGGCACGCGACCTGGTTATTTCCAGATAATCAACGCGAGCCAACTTAAAGCAAAACGGAAAACACGCAGGAAGAAAGTGTCACGCGTCAACATACCTGGAAGCGCACATCTGCACACTGTGCGATTCCCAGGCGGGTTTCCGGTGGCCGACCAGATGATGAAAGACTAATGAAAGCATACTCACTTTGTTCGGAAAGCCGAATGTAATTAATAATCGCCACTACCAAATACAAAACTAAGAGTGATTATGGCAAAAGCCCTCATATTACAGTTCTTCGTTTGCGCATGGACCGGGGTTCATAACTGTTTCTTCTTAATTCTGAATTCCAATTCAACTTTCAAATTCCAAATCCATTATATTTGCAGTTCGTTCAAAACTACAGCAGAGATATTTATACATACAATCACTCAAATAAATCTTGAAACGGGTAGAAGGACGAGTAGTTGTCAAGGTTCTCGAGTCCCGCGCATTCCTCCGCGCTTTCTTCTGCGCAAAAGCTGGGCGCAGCGGTGGTGATTTGAATTTGTGGAATCACCTAAAACTTGTTTTCTTCTTCTAGGCTTTGCTTTCTGTTCTGCACATTAAAATAGTGTCCTTTCACCTGGTTGTAGGACCTGGATGGAAAGACGCTTGCCACCAGCTTGAAGTTATTGTTGTACTGGTCCACCAACTTGAGCAACAAGGCGGTTTCTTCTTCGGTCCAGCGGGTTATTGTTCTTACCATGATTACAGAGAGGTGGAAGAAAAGACGAAATAGGACGCTACGCGAATATGCCTGCGTTTATATTAACTCGATTTGCGAATAAACTATGGAGTTTCATCGAATCTCCAAAAATACTTCTATGTTTTAATCAAAATAATATTTGATATTTGTGTTGGCATGTGACAGAAAATATTCAACACGAATCCAAAATTTAAAACTTGCAAAATGTATGTGATGAGGAAAATATTATTAAACACTTATGGAAACTAAATTAACTTTTATCTGCACCAAAAACACTAAAATGGAAAACAAACTATTTTGATTCATTCACACACATTTTGTCACATTCATATTTAAAGTTTAAAATTTAGTTTACTTCGCACGCGTGCAGTAACTCCGTTTGCACTTTCAAATCTCGTTTAAATCTAGGATTATCCTTTTTTAGTATTTCTGAAAACACTTATCGGGCCGTTAATCTACGGCGTCGTGCACACGGTTACAAACGGCACGCGACCTGGTTATTTCCAGATAGTCGATGCTAGCCAACGCAAGGCAAAACGGAACACAATCAGGAAGAAAGTGTCACGTCAACATACCTTGAAGCGCACATCTGCGCACTGTGCGATTCCCAGGCGGGTTTCCGGGGCCGACCAGATGATGAAAGACTAATGAAAGCATGCTCACTTTGTTTGGAAAGCCGAATGTAATAAAAAATCGCCACTACCAAATACAAAACTAAGAGTGATTGTGGCAGAAGCCTCATATAATAGTCATACAAGTTCTTAAAGTATAATTATAATTATACTATTTCTAAATAACTATGTTGTTTAATGTAATTGATTATACTTAAAATTTTTAAAAAATAACCTGTAAATATCATAAAAACCTGTATTTGTAAACTTTAGATATGTAATAGAATGAGCTGTGAAATATTATATTATTATTAGTAACACTTCAAAACAACAATAACATCATGATTGTAGAAATTACATTATAAATTTTAACAAATACACTTATTAAGCAACATTGTGTTAGTTGTGTATTTCTAAAAAATTATTCTACAAACGGTTACCTTATTAAATTATAATATATATGTAATACTGGAAATATAGCTCATATTTCAGTATTTCAAAAATAAATAATATAATAGTAGATAATATGGGACTTAAATGAACCTAGTTTGTGTTTCAATATAGCGTACAACACTGATATAACAGTATAAATAAACTTTGATGATATACAGTAAACGTTTTATAAAAAATCAAGTATAAGTAGTTTTGAAGCAAGAAGGCATAAAATAATTATAATATGTCTAATTTTAACTTTCACACTTATTTTAATTTGTTTATGTTTGTTTTATATCAGTAAGAGAATAAATTAATAAAGAAAAGGAAGAAAGTAGCACTTTAATAAAGTACAAATGACACCAATGTGTTCTTATTGTAACCAAACACGAATTGAATGATATTATATGTTATTTATATATTACTTATTTAAACATTACTTGGACAAATTAAGTAGTTTATCACAAATTTATTTAGAACATATAAGGACATTTCAACATTGAGTTTAAATGCTTCCACTTCACAAAATGAACCACACTCCACAAAAATACATGATATTTGCAAACGAAATACATATTGCTTGCAATCGTACCGGAACTGACGAATAAAGCATATTAAACGTCATATCATAGTGCAGTATGGAAGATTTATAGCTAGTTAGCCGTGCGTACTATGTCTCATTCGGCAAACCAATCTACCACCTTCTCAAAAATGAAATTAGTGGTAAATTTAGAGAAATAATATTGGGGTCGTTCGAGGGCCGTTATTAGTACTGGATACGCTAAATAAGAGAAGCCATCAAAGCAGCTGATTAAAAAGCTTTTATAGAACTTGTGATCATGGGAAACACATATGACTGGTTTTAAATAAAATAATAATATTTTAATACATACGATCGAAACGTGGTTGACGATATTTTAAAAGTACTAAATAACATTGCTAAAAACGCAGATTGGGTCAAACTTCTAAGTGGTTGGATCTTCTAGATGCGTTATCCCAGATGTCAACCAGAAAATGATGCCGATGAGCTTTATAAGGCAGCTAAAGGAGCAGGTACTGACGTAAATACATTCATCAGGTTATTTTGCTCGACTACAAATGAAGAATTTGTTTAGATAGCGAGAATTTATTAAGAAAAGTATAAAATTCCTTTAAGATAAACTATTATTATTGAGTTTTCCGGTAAGTCTGAAAAAGTTTTTCTTCTGGCACACGATTATCTAATTTCGCCAACAAAAGGGTGTTGTTGGATTATCAACAACTCAATTAATTGTTCTCGTGATAAATCACTTGTGGATATAACTGTTTTATTTAGAGATTAGTACTCGTCTGAAATCCTATAGGTTTATAAAGAATCATTTGGAAACCTAACGAAAGAAATTAAACAACATTGTACTGGGTGGTTCGAAAAGGCGCTTCTTTCTCTATGGAAAGCTTAGTGATATTTTTATATAAATAATGATA